>CM067367.1:60501504-60666504 GCA_034401795.1 Chaetoderma sp. LZ-2023a
CAACTTGCTGGTACTGTTTCTGAATGGTACGACTAGCCCAAGCTGTAAGGACGGCCTCGCTGATGGACGCTACCTATATCTACGTGTCAAATTAATCCCTCGTGTGTCAACTTAACCCTTTAATGGTCAAGTTGGTAAAAAACGACCTCTGTAGTGATCTTGAGAAATGTCCATTTGCAGGCTAAGAGAAGAATAATTTTGAAAATTTACCACTGGAATGACTGGCTCAGTAGCCGAGCCAGTAATTCCAGTGGGTAAATTTCCAAAAATAATCTTCTTGGTCTGCAATTGGATACTGGCTAAGCAGAAATTTGATTTTTTTTTACCATTACGCCTTTGATGAATGTCCCTTTGAAGGATAAATCTATTTTTTTGTTGTAAATTTGGCTATAAATTTATAAAAATCTCAAAATTTCTTTGAAAAGCATTGGCAATTTAATGGTTTATTGAAATAGATAGTATTTTGAGCGCTTTAATGCGCTGTTGACACAAGACGGGTTAAAAAGGTGGTTGTATTTATATTGGCTCTCTGAGTAAACACACGCACACAAATGTACAGAATATGTTTGAATTGCTATCGCGTAGGCCCATATATTGGAATTGAGAGAGGGCGGAAATAAGTTGTTAGAACTTGTGCCCAGTCCCTTTGTACAAATGATACAATAAAATATCTAAGAAAAAAAATAGAATATAGGCGTTTCTCAAACCTTACCAATTATGTACATTGTAGACATATGTTAACGACGACGACGAAGACGACGACGACATCAACAATAACAGCAGTAACAAGGTCATCTTCAAAATAAACAATAATAGCAGCAACAAGGTCAATAATGGGGAGAACTATGGGGCCTATTACTAAAAAATTGCTAAGGATAACGTGCAATAACATAAAACTTTGAACAATGGGATACAAAGAAGAATCGACACTGCCATAATTACACGTATTTTACAATTATCAACACAGAAAAGCAATGACAGCATTGTCAGGTATTGCACAACCAAGCTTAACAATCAGAGTTCCAGATGACGGGTGTGCCCATTTGACCCTGCCACATACTGAGGAGAAACTCCCAACTACAGCTATGTACGGATGAGTATGCGAAGAGCCACAGTCCGAGTTTCCGGGATACTCAGTATTGTGTATGGACACCTGTAACACTGATTACAGCCCGATACCTCCTGTGCATGCTGCCAATCAAAGATCGGAACCAAACCTGGAGTATGTCGGCCCACTTTGTTGCCAAGGCTTGCCCAAGCTCCTGGAGGCTGGTGGGATCGAATGGCTGAGTTGAAATGGCTGTCTGCAGATGGTCCAGAGTATGCGCAATAGGATTCAAGTCTGGAGAGGGAGCTGACCACTCCATCCACTCGATATCATCGTTTCCCAGTTAGAGGCTAACCACCATTGCTTTGTGTGGCCGCACTTTATCAGCCATCAGAATGAACTGTTACCCTATTGCACCAGCAGAGCGCCGGACAAAGGCAGTAGTCAAGGGGCCAACTGTGCACAAGTGTTATGCAAATGAGCTCTTGACCTATTTAAATACTGCGTTCTGATTGGTTGTTCTGAATGAGCGTGTAGACGCTATTGTTCTAAATGAGTGGGTAGACGCTATTGTTTTAAATGAGCAGGTAGATGCTATTGTTCAAAAGTGTAGGGTACACGCTATTGTTCTAAATGTGCGTCTGCACGCTATTGTTCATAAGTAACGGCTGTGCGCTATTGTTCATAAGTGACCACTGTACGCTATTGTTCATGCAGGTGGTCGCTGGTATCTGGTGAATATTTTGAAACTAGCATGAATTGTAGCTTCCTATGTCAAATTAGTATAAAAAATATTCGCTTGCCTGAGATGGGGCGTGGTGGCGTCTCCCAGTCATTTCATTTTCGAAAAAATTAGAGCGAAGTACAGCGCTACACAGGTAATATATAGGTAAACTAATTGATGTTGTATGTGTACTATTATATAGATAATAATCGTGTATCTATCGTATTTAAGGAGATATATGTCCTTAAAGTGGCAGTCATTTAATTATAAAATTTTCAAAAAAATTGGGCCGCAATTTTATACAGGCGGCTGCACATTTATACATGCGGCAACATGTGTATGTACAGGCCCGGACACAGTAATTCTTTCCAAGTTTTATTACCCTTTTTTGGAAACCACGCGACTGATCGCTGTTGAATGTTTTTCATAAAATACGTCTTTCATATCACAGAATATAAAATACATTAATTATACTGCACAAGAGCATGCAGCTTGCCACGATGGAGTCGAGTGTTAGCACTTGATTATTTGATGGCGCTCGCATACATAAAACACATTCTGGTGAACAAATGATATTTGGCAAGATATTGCAATGTAGGAGTAAATGCTCACTGGCTATTGCTGTTTACCACTAAAGATTAACGCATTTTTAATTCACGGTGTTCATACGTTAACAGAAGTCAGTGCGTTGTGGGGAGTTGGTTGGAGACTGAATGCCTTATCATTCATGACGTTACATTTCAACAATTAAGAGCCACATTACAAGCATAGTAGCATAATCATAGATGGTCGTTTACTACAAGTCAAATATAAATATATCCTTTTGGGCTACACAGCAGTGATATGCTATAACCATGTCTTTTACTGTATAATTCAGTCAAACCTGCGCTAGGCGACCACCTCATGTTACACCATTACATTGGCGCTATAGACTTTCCTAACCCTTTAACATGTTAACCCTCGAATTTCTTCAAGAGAATTTCAATTTTCTCATAGAAAATGTACATTTGCAGACCAAGAGAAGACTATTAAAAAAAAATTATAATTGGAATGACTGGCTCTGCTGGCTATCCATTTTTCTAGAAATTGCGCCAGCAAACACCCACCACCAACCACCTACACCAACCACCACCACCACCATCATCATCACCACCAACACACACCACCATCAACACCACCACCCACCACCTTCATGCTACCGCCACTAGCACCACCACCAGAACCACTACCACCACTAGCACCAGTACCGACATACACCACCAACCAATCACTAAGCACCACCACCACCACCACCACCATTACTACCACCTACACCCAACACCATGCATGAACAACAACACCCCACCACCAACACCCACCCACCCACCAACCCTTATCGAATTTCTTCATATTCATATTTGCAGACCTATAGATTATTTTAGAAAATTTATCATTGGAATGACTGTCTCTGATGGCTATCCATTTGCTTAGCCATTGTGGTCGGAATTGGTAAGAGCATGGTGTGTGTAAAATGGCATATAGGCTGGAGAGGGTATGTTAATAAGGGTTTAATAAAGGTCTCGCTCATATGCACATGTGTCAATGCCAGCATGCATGCATTATGACTACCTAGTCAATGAGGCCCCAACAACAAAAATATTATAGCTGGCTATTCATTGTCTAGACATCGTGGCCGCAACCACCTACTACTAACACCCACCACCACCATCACCACCACCACCACCACCACCACCACCACCATCACCACCACCACCCCTCTACCACTACATCACCACTACCACCCACCACCATCACCCCAACCACCACCAGCACCAGCACCATCAACAGCCAGCGCCAACCACTAAGCATCAACACCCACCATCAAGCATTAGCCCCACCACCACCATCCACCACCACCGCCACCCATCCACCACCACCACCACCACCACCACCACCCACTACTTCCACCTACCACCAACCCCACTGCCACCACCAACATCAACAGCACCCACTCCAATTTGTATATTGAGGGATGTGGGGGACCCGGCTGGATATATAGCTAGAATCATCAAAACAACACGCACATAAAGAACCAATGTTTTATTTGTATCCATATTTTCACACTGAAGAAAATATTACATATGATAAAACATATTGTTTCTGTAGCATAAACCAAGAGTCAATGTTCTGGAGATCCATTTATCGATGGGTAGACTGATACCTTATGGATTAGATCCATCAGCACCGGAATCATCATCATTATCATCAGCATCTAGATTGTTCCTTATGTACTTCTTGATCAGAAACTCTCTTTTTCGAAAAGCTGATAAGACTGCTCCATCGTATGCGTACCCCGTGGTGATAAAATCTTTAGTTTCCAGACGAAATATTTTAATGCACATAGAATTCTGTAATACTCTCCACTTGAACATTATGTCTATACACTTTGCAACTAAAGCATCAGCATATACAGAAATAAACACATTGCCTACACCATTTGAGTCTGTGTTCACTTCACCATCCTCATCTTCTAAACCTGATTGTTCAGCGTCTAAGACCTGCTTAATATTTTGGAATATGGTGAATAGTCCCTGATTTACTATGACTGCTTTTTCATCTTCACCTTCATCTTCACTCTCAGACTCCGCTGAGTCATCACCGGCTTCACTCTCCAACTCCATTGGCTCATCATCTTCACTCTTCATCTCTGTCATTTCTTCATCTTCACTGTCTAGATTTTCACTATCTTCTTTGTTATGGAATCGGATCTTTTGACCTATCAAAAGTTGAATCACATTCAAAACATTTATGTCTCGGCATATCGATTATAGGAAAAATCTAGCAAGCATTCAAGCTACAAGGTTCTTCAAAGAAATCTGACTGCCTAAGGCTACCTAGCTACTCTGCAGTTAAAATACACGTCCAACCACTTTGTGATGTTTAAACTAGAGTGAGAAAAGGGAGTGAATTTGAACCATGTTATAGGATTATATGTACTGCGGCCGCAAATCCGCAACATGCGGCCGCATTCTGCCACATGCAGCCGCAAATACGCAACATGTGGCCGCATGCGGCTGCAAATCCACACCGCACTACGACCGCACCTGTATACATGCATTTTGGCGTGCATGTGTATCCGGACATGTACATACACATGTTGCTGTATGTATAAATGTGCAGCCGCCTGTATAAAAGTGTGGCCGCAAATTCTTTTTGGGAAAATTTATTAGTTAAATGACTGTCACTGTAAAGACATATATCTCCTTAAATACGATAGATACATGATTATTATCTATATAATATTATACATACAACATCGCTTATATTACCAGTGTAATGCTGTACTTTGCTCTGATTTCTTTAAAAATTAAATGACTGGGAGACGCCGCCCCACCTCTCAGGCAAGTGAATATTTTTTTATGCTAATTTGACATAGGAAGCTACAATTTACGCTTGTTTCAAAATATTCACCAGATACCAGCGACCACCTGCATGAACAATAGTGTACAGCGGTCAGTTATGAACAATAGCACACAGCTAGCACTTATGAACAATAGCGCGCAGACGCACATTTAGAACAATAGCGTGTACCCTACACTTTTGAACAATAGCATCTACCCACTCATTTAAAACAATAGCATCTACCCGCTCATTTAGAACAATAGCATCTACACGCTCATTCAGAACAACCAACCAGAACGCAGTATTTAAATAGGTCAAGAGCTCATTTGCATAACACTGGTACACAGCTGGCCCCTTGACTACTAAAGGCAATGATAATGGACCTTTCCAGTTTTACCTATGCCCTGCCCCTCTCTATCTAAGCTCTACCCACACCACGGTAGTGTTGGGATTGATCGATCTCTGAACTCCCTGACTATCAATTTCCAGACAACTATGCAGGTAAGCTGTTGAATATTTTGAATCTAATTCGACCTATGGCAGCAACAGCGCCCAGTCAAATTAGTTTCAAAATTAGTTTCAAAATATTCAACAGCATGTTTAATAAATAGCAAAAACATACAATTCGTACAACGTGTCGGACTATTAAATGTTAAAGACGGACTATTTCGAGTCATTCATGACATTATCATTATGACGTCAGCATACACGTCACTTAGTTGATTATGACGTCTTATGATGGATGGATGAACTGGAAAGGTGAATTATATCCTTATGCCTCACACCAATCAGAGAGCCATGCTGGATGCAGTAGAGGGATGTCATGGTGGCTGGCCAAAAACACTAAATTAAGGCTTTATGGTATACCGGTTCTGGAACCGCTACTAGTTTCGTGTGCGTAATGGTTCGAAACCGGTGACACAATTCGAAAACCGCATCTTTTCGAAAATCGGTTTTTAAAATATTCATTTTTCATTAATATATCACCATTGCATTAAATTGCCACCCCTCATCATGACTGAACCTCCATCATAAATGTCACGTTCCACTGTGACATCGTTGGCATCAGCACATCTTTCATTTTGACGTAAACACACACGAACACGTCTATTGCGAAGTCCAAGCAGAATCGCGACTCATTTGTGAATAAAACAGCTTCCTAATGGACCTTTCCAGTTTTAGCTATGCCCCGCCCACCTCTAGATAAGTTCCACCCACACTTCGCGGTGTTGGGACTGGTCACTCCCCGAATGACCTAACTATAAATTTCCTGAAAACTATACAGGTAAGCTGTTGAATATTTTGTAACTAATTTGACTGGGTGCTGTTGCTGCCTATAGCAGCAACAGCGCCCAGTCAAATTAGTTTCAAAATATTCAACATAATATGTATTAAATAGTAAAGCCATACAACTCGTACACCAAGGCATAGTCCGTTTTCAAATATACGTTCGTGACGTACTTATCTACATCATTCATCACGTCATAATGACGTCATTCATTATGATGTCATTCTACAGTTGTTGATTATGACGTCATATGATGAGTGGATACCAGTGGAAAGGTCTAATGAGTCCGGTTGAAAAGTTACCTACTCCATTCCAGACTTCCAGTGTCGATTGACGGTCTCTCACTCAACGGTACCCTCAGATCAGAGTTACTTAGCGGTGGTTTGCGATTCATCGCCTGTCTTGTATAAACCAAAAAATAGTATTATGCAACTTATTTGTTTGATGCCCTGATAGAATTCATTGCCGTTTCAGTCCTCCCAGCGCGTAGCTCTTTGATGTTTCCAATCGCCGATCGCCGTGGCGCTAGTATTTTGTCTGTCGCCGGCGAACTGTCTAGATTTTCTGAGTTCTTTCCAATTGGATTGTTTCCTAAATATAATGCTTCCCTAAATTGAAAACTCATACACGTACACGAGTTTCCAGAAAACCAACACATAATAACAAATGTGTGACGGGGACGGAATGTATGTGCAGAAATTAGTGTATACTAATAGTAGGCGTACACCGGGACCATTATATCACCGAAACAATACTGAACATTTCCAAATTTATTTATATCTCGGAGGTAATGCATTATGCACTGAAGGTAATGAAACGAACACAATCTTCACATATAAGTGTTTGATTTCGTACAAATTAATATAATTTTTCAAATTGTGAAGTTGAATTCAATTATTTTTTCAAGGATTCTGGTGTGAAGTTGGGCTTTTAATATGAGCATCTGACCTTAATCTGGTTTACATCAATATGAAAACCACACACTCATATATCATAAATAAAAATAAATTTAGACCTATCGTTGAAGGACACTTTGAAATTGGATTATGACCTTGTCCTATACTGTGAACGCTATTCAGAGTTGGTATATATACAGGGAGAATGCGATGTTTGATGAGAATGTTCCTAAATCAACAAACCTAAAAAGCCTAACCTTATTTTGCTTTCTCTTCCGACACATTACTCCACGTGTGATACCTTTTACACTTCCCGGACGCTCGCTAGCTCCAGCAATCAATAGAAATGAGAAGCACGCTAAAGACCAGGGCAACCTTGCTTTGACAGCTCCCAGTCAAATTAGTTACAAAATATTCAACATAATGTTTATTATATTGTAAACCAGTCAAAGACATACAATTCTTACACTTGACGGACTTTTCCAGCTTCATAAATGACTTATAATATGTCATTATGATTTTGACGTCAGTCTACATGTGACGCAATTGATTATGAAGTCAGACACTTGAGCGACAGATCGGATCTCTCAAATGGAGATAAATAAGTTCGTCACGCACGCTTAATTGACGACGGACTAAGCATTGTTGTACGAATTGCATGTCTTTACTATTTAATAAACATGCTGTTGAATATTTGGAAATTAATTTGACTGGGCGCTTTTGTTGCCTCCACCCAGTCAAATTAGTTTCAAAATATTTAACAGCTTACCTGTATAGCTTTCTGGCAGGGAGATCATGGATCGATCGATCCCAACACGGGCGAAGTGATGGTTTCCAGAATTTCCAGAAAACTATAGAGGCAAGTTGTTGAATATTTTGTAACTAATTTTACTGGGTGTTGTTGTTGCCTATGGCAGCAACAGTGCCCAGTCAAATTAGTTTCAAGATATTCGACAAAATTTTTATTAAATAGTAAAGACATACAATTCGTACAACGTGTCGGGCTATTAAGCGATAAAGACGCTATAAAAAATTGTAACAATTCGCACAGTACCGCTTAGTCCGACACCAGTTATGCGTTCTTTTAGTCCAGGAGCTAAAGCTAGGTCAGAATCGTGACGTAGCACACCCAGTATTCGGAAGGTCTGACACTTGCTGTGGCTTGGGGGACATGTCCCACACATTTTAAGCCCTGTTGTACAGACAAATTGTGGTAGCACTAATTAGTTATCCTGATTTCTTTGCATAGGGGGTCTAGGCTTTGGCTGTATCCACAGTGCACAACGATATAAGCATGATCGTGTCATAACTCAAAGTAATATCGTATTAGATTCACCATATATGATATTTAGACGGATATCGACCTAACTAACATATATCCAACATACATTTTGCATGCATATACCAAAGGCGAGGGTGAAATGTGAAGGTTATATTTTATGTATGTATACTAACTCCATCATAGAATCTGTATATCCAGCTGTACCACTGTTGACAAAGCACCCAGGTAATGGTGGTTGGAATGAGACAGATGGATGTGGTGGTAATCGGTGCGGAAAAACAAATTAAAATGAACTTAGACGCACTGCAAGAAAATTTCAAAGAGGTGTGTATGTACGTGAATAAATTGCAACAGCTGTTCAAATCCTTTAAAGTTGAGTCAAGCTCGAAATCACACCTGTTCGCATTTTGGAACTCATATATTCATATGGTAGAGAACTGGAGATTGGCAGGCACACCTATCTGCTACTGCTGCTATGGCGCCATATTTCTACAGCATGGACAGAACCATAAAACAAATTATGCAAGATGGCTGCCAATATATCTTGCGGACATGAAGATGCTTCCAAGTACACATCCCCATGTACATGAACAATTCTTGAATGGAAATCATTCCGTAAGTCGCTCAGACCATCCATTCAATCAAGTGTGGACAGATATGGCCTTAGAGCAATCGATTAATTTGGATTCCAAAAAGCGAGGTGGTATTATTGGAATAACACAAAAGCCAGGAGCTCTGGAGAGGTGGTTTTTAACTAGCCACGAGAGGGCAGCCATAACAACGGTCACAAAGCAAATGTGTGGGTTACAAGATAGTCACATGTTTGGAGTACATAAGGAAATGGGGACTAATCGAATGAACAGGGATGAAACCGATGTGCAGAAGATACTTTCGATGTTCTCATCAGATATAATGACCAATCCCTTTAATATTGCGGAAAACGACGACAGCGAGTGTCTTCCGCTTGTAAACATTGCAACTGGCGTGGTATTGCCTAGTGAAATCGCCAAGAGACTTGTTTCCGCCTGTGACATTGGTAAGGAAATTATGGAAAATTTTGTTCAGGAGCGGCTGGACACTAACACGAGAAGCTTTTGGGACACGGTGCCACCCTTAATACTTAAAACATTTGCCAGCCTAGCACAGAAGAAAAAACATACGGATGGGACTCTAAGAAAGAATGTGAAAAGTGTTTTGTTAAGTGAACTAGAAAAGGAGGTAAATGTTCATGGACGGCTTCCACCTGTTGACAAGACAGGCGCAACAGCTTATGTAGTAGATGGCATGGCAATTGTGCAAATGGTTAAAACTGGATGTACGTCTACATTTGGAGAATTGGCTGATAAATACTGGCACATCTTTACAGTTCCACTGAATCAAGAAGACTGCAACAGAGTAGATATAGTTTTTGACAGATATGATAGACTGGAATCTCTCAAAGCGGAAGAGCGGCTAAAACGTGGGTCATCAACAGCATTGGAAGTAAAGATTGCTGGAGAAAATACTCCCGTTCCAAAGCAATGGGCCAAGTACATCAGCAATCCAAGCAACAAAAGTAACCTGGTTGCATTTCTCAGCAAGCGGTGGCGTGATACTGGTCCAAATATGCTATCTGCCGACAATTGCGTCATTCTTGCTGGTGGCTTTAACGATGGAATGGATGTTGTTGTCATTTCAGCGAACAATTCGTCGTATTTGGAAGAACTTCGATCAGATCACGAGGAAGCAGATACGCGTATGATGTTGCACGCGCTACACGCTTCAAAAGACCACATGCGTGTTGTTATACAGTCTCCTGATACAGACGTGGCAGTACTTAGTATATATACGTATCGTTCGCTTCACTGTTCTGAACTATGGTTCCGTACGGGCACAAAGGACAAATTGCGATACATACCAATACATACAGTTGCTCAAGTACTGGGCCCAGCTATCTGTCTGTCTTTGCCTGGGTTTCATTCTCTTACAGGTTGTGATAGCACTAGTGCATTATTTGGAGTCGCTAAGAGAAAAGCATTCAATCTCTTAAAGTCATCTGAATGTCATCAGCTTAGCTTAGCCCAACTCGGCGAACATGTTGACGTATCACCGAATACTGCAATTCTATGTGAGAAATTTGTCTGTGAGTTGTATACCACCAGGGATGTGGGAAAGACAGCTGATGAAACCCGTTATTGGCTCTTTTGTCAAAAGAGACAAAGAAATGAATACCTTCCACCTACATCGAATAGTCTAAAGCATCACACCGAAAGGGCCAATTTTCAAGCTCTTGTTTGGAGACGTTCATTGCAAGCTGTTCAGAATCTTCCATCTCCAAATGGACATGGCTGGAGTATAGTGGATGGTCTACTCAAGCCTGTTCTAATGTCAAAGGATCCTGCTCCATTTGGATTAATTGAACTCACATCATGTAGATGTCAAAAGTCTGCCTGCAAAAGAACAGATCTCTGTCAATGCAAGGCTAACAATCTACTCTGCACTGAAGCATGCCTTTGTATGGGAGGTGAAATGTGTGACAATGTTCAGCATACAATTGTCGAAGATGACTCTGACACGGATAAGTAACATTCTCTCATTTGCTCACGTGATAAATATGTCCTGCCAGCTTGTGTAGACATGCACTGCGTGTCAGTTAAAAGTTTAATTATGAAAAATGTAGAAAACATGGGCATTGTTGTAGCTAAGGTATTGCTAGTCACAAGAAGACCTAAGTGCCCCAATATGTACAAAGCAACATACGGGTGTCTTAAACGAGGTTGATTATGTATAAATCTGCGATATACGATCACTCCTTTCCATTTTGGTTAAGATTGTATTGATATAACATGCGCTTAAGTTTGTGAAAAATTTACCATTGTGAAAATTGTTTGAGAGCTACATTCAACACCTATTGTAAATGGGCTTCTCACGGGTTAGTGATACCACAATTTTCTTGTACAACACGGCTCAGAATATACCCAAGACATCGGTCTAGCATAATATAGAGACAAACCTTCTGAATACTGGGTGTGCTACGAAACCATTCTTCTAGACCCCTTTTGAAAATTGGCTCCCGGACTATTTACGAACTTATCTACGCCACTCATGGCGTCATTGATTATGACGTCATCCTACACCTTACATTGTTTATTATGACGTCATATGACGTCAGATAATGGATGGATAAACTGGAACGGTCCATTGTACACCACATCGCGTCGAGATGCAAAAAGATAGATTTACCTGTTAAGTATACGCATAATCGTGTGGTTTGGTAACTTGGCAGTCATATTAAATATGATTTTTCATTGTCATTTGTGACCATACACTTAATTTATCTGCGAAAATAAACGACGACTCTCTTATAAATGCAGGTGTTCATTATTCCTTCCTATAGAGATGATTAGGAAATACATAATATATGGTGAATATATATGCTGGACTAATTAGTTGTGTTTAGCATCTTTTCTTACACAATTTTAACAAGGACAATTCGACTCTTTCTGATCAAATCGATGAACACGTTTCATATTTGCACAAGTTCAAGTTAACTGTTTATTCACTCAGGTCGTAGAAAGGCATATGGGGACAATGCATAGACATTCGTACTCGAATCAGGGTATAATGGGCTACTCACTATGTGTAGAATATTGTATACATACGAATTGTCATCACTGATGAATATGCCGCATTTACATCAAGTCACATTTAGACAAAGACGATAATGGCAATGATTCGCGCGGCGACGATCGTGAAGAGTACTCCTTTAACACTCACATCAGAAAAAACCGGCATCTGCAGTGGGCTTGAGTAATGTCCATTTGCAGACCAAGAGAAGAGTATTTAAAAAAATTTACCACCGGAATGACTGGCTCGATAACCGAGCCAGTCATTCCAGTGGTAAATTTTCTAAAATAATCTTCTCTTGGTCTGCAAATGGGCATTTTCTGAGAAAATTGAATATTTTTTTGAACAAATTTAAGTGTAAAAGAGTGAAGGAACAGAACATCTGAACGTACTAGTGAAATTAAATGCCAGATTGCGCGCACATTTGCAATGATTGGCTGTAATCCAGTTTATGCAGTTCACCCGATACTTAGGTAGCAGAAATGCGAACAATGACATTTTGAACAATGATGACGACGACAGTGACGATAGTGCCCACGACATTGATGCTTGTGTTGATGGTTCTATCGCCGATGATTTAGATTACATCGATATCATCTAACATTGTACCAGTCATAACTATATTAATATGTGCAACAGGATCTTTTTTATACATGCGGATCAGACTGATACGAATATTTAGACAATTACGGGTTCAATTTCTAGCTATGCCTCGTCCATTTCCATTCACGCACGCACGCACGCACGCGCACATATACACACACACGCGCCCGCGCGCGCACACACACACGGACGTACGCACACAAGACAGTGGCATCACTAGGATTGAAAATTAGGTGGGCGGGAGGGAAATTAGGGTTTAATTGCACTTTAAACTCCATTTTCGTTGCCTAACAAGATAATAACACGACCTGTTTAACCATTGGCCATTTTTGTCGTCCATTCACATGCAGCTTATGTTTTCCAATCACGGCATAGCAAGTCTGTGATGATTTCCAGAGAATTTTTCGGAGCCATGGCTCCATCGCCCCTCCCCCCCCCCCCCCCCTGGTAACGCCCCTGTTTAAGGCATCTCCTCTTTATGAACCACCATCATGCTACAAATGCCATTTACCACAACAACTCTATTGTATTAACCATTTAATGATGAAATTTGGTTTGGGTAATCGAAATATTCGCCTATTGGATGTTCATTTGCAGGCCAAGAGAAGACTATTTTTTAACACTGACCACTGGAATGATTGGCTCGATTATCGAGCCAGTCATTTCAATGGTAAATACAAAAAAGTCTTCTCTTGACCTGTAAATGGACTTTCTTCAATCTACCTTTTACAAAGGCCGTCTGTGGCCGGATTCGACATGAAATGGTTAAGCGCCCGCCTATGATGGCCCAGCATACGGTGGTCGTCATAGGAGGTTTTATTGCATTATAGCTTTTGGTATATCACAAGGTCATGGTGAGGATATGTTCTTAATATCTCCACCGTTAAAAAGGTTATTATCTTCACAATATTCAACAGAATATTTTATCAATCCGAATGACATTACCCTCTGTAGCCGCCCGTATACGTTAGAAGGTTAACGACACTCTTCCTTTTAGCGGAAATAATCGAAGAAGAAAGCTTTGATATGTATCTGGAGTTAGATATGTCGCTAATATTTATGTCAAACAGCCATTCATTTGTTTCTACAGACTTGTGTCAGCCAGCTTAGATATCCACCGAACCAGTATTCATTCTAGTTTAAGCGAAACAGTAATTTTCCCATCTAAATGGGTTCAATGTTGTCGCGCTAAAGCTGTGTGTTAATAAGATTGAATCCGCGTATCGTTTCGGGCTGGAACAATCGGCAGTCAGTAATTCCATCACGTATTCGCATGAAGTTCAAATTGAATTTGACAAGAGAGGAAATGGCGCAATTCCAGTACGGCCCGAGGTGTTCGAGGTGGTATCTCCTGAAAACAAACGATTACCCTGTGATTTATACGATTTCTGCCGTTACAAATAGCTAATTGGGAACTGCCAGGTTCGGCTGAAACTTCTGATTGATCAGACTTGCGACTAAAGAATGCGGAATTGTCATCAAAGCTCTGAGAATTGCCATAGCTACATGGTGCAAAATTTTTTGTATTCGTAACGGTAGTATGTGGGGTGGAGAACCTAGGTAATTTATAGTTATCCATACCCACTTCATTACAAATACGAAACTGCGATTAACTATAGCATAATATTAGCATTGTAAGAATAATTTGAAAATAACTTGACTGCAAGATGTCGCGGTCTTGGGCAAAAAATTTGTGTAACGTCAAATTATTTAGAGAAATTCAACTCGAGCTTATCTACAAAGTGTGTTAAATATCGTTCATATGGAATTAAATGAGTTACACGATTGTGATTTCGGATGGTGGATATTTTTTCTGACGGTCGATTCCGTACAGAAGATTGATGACAAAACGCTAGATTGTCGCCTTGATAATGGGGCAAGAAGGCAATCATCAAATTTTACCGGATTGCCGCGAGATCGTCTGCTGACAGTTTGAGGAATCGTCCGGTTTCACGAGCATCAACAGCAGACACAAACTTTGTTAACCTTTAATTTGATGGATCGGAATTTTGCAAGCGACGCGCGAGGCGAGGATGAAAATTGGCAGGAAAATGTCCGGTGATTGGAAAGAAGAAAAAAGTAATGTTTAAAAATCAAACATTCCAAGATAATAACGACGGCGTGCCGGTAATTATTAGAGGGAGATTCCTCTCTGCTGCTGGTGCCCGACCCTACCCCACACACCCACTGATTGATGATCCGTAGAATCGAGTCGCAGAAATAATTGTACGGGAATTCGCCCACACGGAAACAAACACCTCACTCACCAAAGACACACCAGAAAAATAACAGATCTGTGAGTTAGATTAAGTTAAAACGCGTACAAGAGTGAGAAATATCGGCTGTTCAGTGAGTGAAGTGTCGTCTGCTAGCTGGGAAAGCGCATTAGAAAGTTGCCAAAACCGAACTAACGTCTGCAATCTTTGTTCAATAACCGTCCGTCTTGTAGTTTATCTTAATTAAGAGGAAACGAAGACTTGCTTTACCATTTCATGGTCAATTCAGAGAAATATGGTTATAATCGAACCAATCCGGATAATAAATACTGCATGTTTTGAAAAAAAGAGCATTTGATTGAACCTTGTTTCTTCCACATTCGTTAGCGACATTCGGTCAAATTATTTCCAAAATATATTATGTAATCTCATTCAATGTGTGATGAAATAATTTACACATTACACGATGAAATGTATTAATTACGATAGAAGGAACAGCGCCATCTTGATCTCAGTTAAGCGCCACAACAGACGACCATCCGTTTTCATTGATTTACTTCCAAACAGGAACTATCCACCCCAAAGTAATTTACCTTCATTTACATTTGTAACAAACTTGTGAAATTAATCTCTTTATGGTATCTTATCATTTTATCACCACCGTCACCACCCGCCTCCACTAAACAGCGATCCACGCCGGTGTGAACATACGCTATTACAACAACAGGTGTATATACAGAGGAATCCAACCTATTTCCGGTTCATATAAAATTCATGTAAATATGTATGGAAACTTGTCGGTAAATGTACACACGGTTAAGGTTGGCTATGAAATATAGGTTCTGAAATACATAAACGGGTATTTTAAGTGCAATACTTTTGCGGATGCGGTTGTTATGCCCCAAGATCTAATACAATACGTATACACATGTTAACAAAACCAAACCAAATGTACTGTTGAATATTTTATATTTTAAACTTTGAACCTAATTTGATTATTGTTGCCTGATGCAGAGATGACTCCCAATCAAATTAAGTCCACAATATTCAACAGAACATTTATTACATCGTGTTCAAAATTGTGTTAACTAACATGTTTCTGTTTTTGTTTTGAAAACGTTTAACTTATTTATGAGCTGTACCTTATCGTCCATTTGTCGATGGGGTGGTATGCATGCGTGCGTGCGTGCGTACGTACGTATGTACGTACGTGCGTGCGTGCGTACGTACGTGCGTGCGTGCGTGCGTGCGTGCGTGCCCATGTGTGTGGGCTGTTGCATCGTGAACAATGCATGCCTACACCTATAGGCTGTCAAACCATTTAAACGGTTACAATTATTTAACCCTATCGAACCTGATCTATCAGAATGTCAAATTTCAAGACACTCATATAGCCTAGATAATCTGTTATGTATGAAACAGATCGTCGAAAACACGCCATACTGTGCCCGTACTGGCTGCATTGTCCAGGTATTTGTTCAATTCCGGCCCGTTAAGTCGCTATGTCAGAGTCGAATGTCTAACGCATTTATGCTTTTTGTATTTGTTCAAGCCACAAAACGGTCTCCGTGAATGAAACCAAAACTGAGTTCACGCATGTCTACATGCTCTCTATAACAGGAAATATAGTCCATCAGCTAGGCTGAAGCAGAGTCCATCAGCTAGGTTGAAGTGAGTACTCATCTCTGGGGACCGGAAAAAATCAGTTTTAAGTTGAAGATTAATCATTTACTAGCATGAACACATATGATGAACATTGACAAGTAGTAGCTTAAGATCAAGATTTGCACCGTTTTATGGGCTTGGGTGGGATGGGTATAAGTGCTCAAGGTCAAATTAGATATCTTGTCATATAACTCATAATTCCTTTAGAATAATACCTGGAACATCCTGACGTACTATCTTGTGAAAATATTGAAAATAATATAAAATAAATGCGTAATGATAATGTATAAGAATCTTTGGTATTTGTTTCACAAAGTTATCATGCCGTGCATGTAAATTTAGCTATCTAACACTCAACTGAGCCAGCGCATAGTGATTGCTGTATGTATCAGTAAATACTGCATAATCAGCTTAATCCTCTTCGTCATCGTTATCTTCATTGCAGTCAAAGTCCCCTCATTCTCAGAGAATATATGGTCACACTCTATTTTACACATGTCAGTACACTTCATACCTGTCTTAAGACAGCAACATCTGTCCAATGGGCTTTTCTTGCAATTGCATGTTAGAAGTTTTGGGATTTCACATATGAAAACATAATATCAAAAGACACCTTTACGCAGATGATACTCAACTAATCAACAATTTTACGCCATCCACATCCACTGCAACTATCGCTTCCAATCAAATAACAAACTGTTGCTCCGATATTAAATTATGGATGACCTCTAACATGTTGATGTTGAATGATGATAAAACCGAAGCGATGTTGATTGGGCCAGCAATTCGGCGTGCCAAAACAGAGTTATCTGCGATTCCATCGGCTCAGCTCAAATTCCCTTGGTAGACACTGTTAAGGACTTGGGTGTCATGTTAGACAATGAACTTAGTATGGAACATCATGTCCGTTATCTGCGTAAGGTGTGTTTTATGCAGCTGCGGAATATATCAAACATCAGAAAATACATAACTCGCGAAGCTGCTATTATGCTGGTACTAACATTAATTATCTCAAGGTTAGACTATTGTAACAGTCTGTTTATAGGCGCCTCAAAAGATGCTATGCGCAAACTCCAAGCAATTCAGAATGCAGCCGCTAGAGTTGTTTCCCTAAAGCGTAAGAGTGATCATATCAGTCTCATTCTCCAAGATCTTCACTGGCTTCCAATAGAACAGAGAATACGCTTCAAAGTCCTCTGCCTAACCTATCAATGTATCATATCTACAGCACCAACCTACCTTTCAGAACTGCTAGAAACGTACACGCCAAGCAGGCCACTTAGATCTGCAAATCTAAACCTGCTTAAAATTCCGAAAGTTAAATCAAAAACCTATGGTCACAGAACATTTGCTTTTGTTGCTTCTACAGAATGGAATGATCTTCCAGCTAGTCTTAAATCTTCATCCACTCTAGCTATATTTAAATCAAATCTTAAAACGTTTTTGTTCCGTCAGGCATATCCAACTGTATGATCATTTTATTTTATTATTGTAAGCGCTTAGAGCACGCAATATTTGCGTGGAATTATAGCGCACTATAAATATCCTATTATTATTATTATTATTATTATTATTATTATTATTATTATTATTATTATTATTATTATTATTATATTTCGTCAAGGAGCTGGGCTGCTATTCAGCCATTTGCTAGATATTTGTCCACCTTTGATTTGTCTTCCATGTCCATGAGGGAGAGGGGCATCAGGTTTGTTTAATAAGGCTCTTCTCTTCACCAAATACCAGCCTGATAATTGGCTCACTGAACATGTAGCTTTAATGAAGGCTGGCACGGTGGTAAGGCTTGTGGTTCTACCTTTCTACCTGTCGCACTATGTAATTGATAATGTACTAAATTTACATCACCAAAATTCTTTCCACAGATGTCACACACGAATTCTTTTAAGGCATAAAAATGTGTCATCTAATATTTCCCAAATGCTTCCAAGTGTCATCAAAGCGTTGATATATTTTGGACTTTGTATGATTAGTTTCAGAGGTTATAATTTTCATTTGCCATAGAAAACTGAGATCGTGTCACATCCAGTGATTGCGTGACGGCCAATTAATGATTTCAGTAGGTCGTGAATGTCAATTTCTTTGTCCAAGATCCTATTTAACTTGACAATGACTGTATGTACTTGCATGATGCGGTTTCTGGATTCACTTCCAACCTTCATAAACACGTTCTCGTCCAAGCTGCTATTTTGGCTAAGCAGGAGGATAAGACGTCTGTCTCATCTGCGTGAATAAAAATTGGACAGCAATGTGACTGGGATGCACGCACTGCACGGAGAAGATTAGTATTCTGATGTCTGCCTCTTCCTGTGTAGATGATCGGTCTATTGTACGTTTAGCTCCAGACGAACAGAGGCTCCAGTAATTAATAATGATGTAACAAAGATAGCCCGGTCTTCTAACATATCAAGAAATTCCAATGACTGTCATTATCGAGTAAAAAACATCACCACTTCTGTTGTTATTGAATATCTTTCAATAACGTTTCTGTAGACGATGCCTGATGTCGGATCTGTGCCTTGAGATCGATGTGATCTTTCAGCATTTTTGAACGATATCTCTTGGTATGTGTTAAATAGCACACCAACTCTTTAACTGCAAGCACTAGTTAGAATATTAAATATGTTTTGTACAAGAAGGCCATATGTTGCACCACTCACAAGCATGTATTTCTGAAGAACATCTATGCCCTCTGCGTTCTGTGGATATGTGGCCAATAGAGGAGTGCCTTTCGTCAGTTCATTAAGGAGTTGTGCTTTGTTAGTGTTCCGAAGGTGGCTGTTTTCATGAGCTAAAGACCAAGGCAATGGGCTTAGTGGAAAGGTGAACGCCGTCTTTAAGTAAATTTTCCCGTATTGACCTAAAGGCGCCATTCGAGCAAAATGAATGCGATCCAGCGTCAATGAAATCACTTTTTCCTTGGGGTTGCCTTAATTTTGAGCATGAGGTTGTTAAATTCCTTGGGTTTCAGCATCTGGAGAGGGTAAAAGAAATCCGTTTTACCGTTCGAAAAACAACGACTATATATAGTCACAAAACTGTTGTAGGCACCCATTCCATATTTCTCCGCATTGAGTAGATTATCACGAATAATACCAGAAGCCTTAATCCCAGTTTGACAAACTTGCTAGTTTCCCTCCATTCCACGGGTTAGGTAGAACATCCTACAAAACATTAATAACTTGTTCCGCATCTTCAGTCTAGTTTTTGAATACGTACTGGGGAAAGCTCCTTGTGCACATATGTAGCCGGTTTCACAGCTAACATTTCTCTAATCAGCTTCCTGTATTTACCCCTATGTGATGCATTAAGCACCCACATCTCTGTTGCTGAGAAGTCTATGCTTAAACCAATGTATATCCCCCACCCCACTGGTCTCACAGTCTCGATTGATAATATTTTCTATTGCTTTTTCCGGTTCATTTCCATCAAATGTATTCATCTCACTCATTTGGGCAACACGCTATTCTGAAATCCAGTATGTACTGTTGGTAATGAGACTGGAAAGTCAAGGTCCCAAGAATATGATCAGGTATCTGGCATAAGTGTGTCTGGCGCAAGCAAATGCCCATAGCATTACATCAGTGATGTAAGCTAAAAGATATTCCAGTCACCAGTGCGTATTGCAAATATCAGATTGAGTGTTCTTAATTCTCAAAGCGATTATGCCACTTCTCAAATTCCTTAGTCTGAAGAAGAGACTCATGCTGCTCTTGACATATGTTCATTTTCAAATCGGCAATAAGCTTATTGTGCTCATCTATCACATTTCTGTCCTCATCAGATGAGATAGAACTCTCGATTGGATTTAATAGTATGGTCACATTAAGGCGTCGTAGACGACCTTGTGCAAGCGAACGGCACTGTTATAGATTGTACCAGCCATCACTCTGCGTAAGGACCCTTCAGCAACATCATCACTTTGAACAGCAATCTTCCTGAGACCAGCATCTCCAAAACATGCACCTATGATACACATACGCATCATTAAAAGATGAAATCCACCTAGCATCAGAACTTTGTTTATTAACATGCCCCTATGCTTCCAGAATATATCAATTGTCTTGGCATAAGATACTTGAGTAACTAACGCAGACACAGCAGACAAATTAATTCTATCACGTACAACATATGCTCGGCATACAATCTCGGAACCTGTTTTCCCATTGGTTGCTGGTTTGTCAACTATATCCAAATAGCCAATACTGCTTTTAACCACAACGACTTCGTCCCTAACAATACTATTGAATCTAGCCCATCCCGAGATGAGCATGCTGAAATGTGTTACAATGGATCTTTCCGGCTTTAGCTATGCCCCGCCCATCTCTATCTAAGCGCCACCCACACGTCGCTTGTGTTGGAATCGATCTATCTCTGAATACCCTGACTATTAATTTCCAACAACTACACAGGTAAGCTGTTGAATATTTTGAAACTAATTTGACTGGTTGCTGTTGCTGCCTAAGGCAGCAACAGCGCCCCATTCAAATTAGTTTCAAAATATTCAACAGCATGTTTATTAAATAGCAAAGAATTACAAAGACATACAATTCATACAACGTGTCAGACCATTTGAGATTTGATGACGGTCTATATGGAACACCTTGTGACGTAATGATTGTGACATCATCATACACGCGCTGAGCTGATTATGACGTCATACGAGGTCGGATGATGGATGGATACTCTGGCAAGGTGAATTACAACTACTTTATGCTGGCTGACAGAACAGTATTCGAAAAGATACCAACCTTCGTGGGCACGTACAGTGACACGTTTTCTGGTATCAAATCTTCAATTGATGGTAGCCATGCCAGTCGTTGTGGATTGGTCAGAATTTCTTGACAGAGAATTCTCCGGTAATATGAGGTAACACAATTCTTTGCGATAAGTGATTCTATACTAAGTGTGCAGGGATATACTAAAACGTTTCTACCACTTGCACTGATGAGTCTCAACTCAGCAAATGTGATAGATACCTTAAGTAGTAAATGTTTTCAGGAAGAATCCCGCGGTGTACTGCCAATTTTATTTACTTAATCTACCATAACCTGACTAATGTCTGTGAACTCTATTACCTTTGTTGACGCTATCAGTTCCTCACAGAATGTAAACACTTTTTCAAAAGCAGTATCTTCTATTTTAATTGGGTCTTTGTCTGGAATCATACCACTAGGTGAACTGATCTCAGATTTCCGCGGGTCATCATACATTATTCGTACACAGTCCCCTGTAACGATATTTATGGTACTTCCCCTCGCTGGACATGAGCTCTTTCGATATATACATAGAGCTCGATTCGCCACTTCTGATTTATTGGAAAACGTCTGTATGTGTATGGTTGCACTATTTCTGGCCCTGTCATCTGCTCTGAATTCCAAACAGTCATGCAAATAATCTCTAGTTCGAGTGCCTTTCAAGTACTTCTCCGGCTGGTAGAATATGCGTTCATTGAGTTCATGGTATACAGGTCACAGAATTAAACATGCTGCATTTATCGATGACTAAATACGTATGTCCAACAATGAGGATTCTTAGCTTATTGGAAAGATTTTTGTGGTCAAAATTCAATGCCTGGATTATTGAATCGATTATATATTTTGATTAGTTGTGATTTTGTCGTAATTAATTTAATGACAGTGTTACAATGCATGTTATGTTCTATCAAGTAAAGGAACACGCATCTTTACGCAACTGTATACATATAGATATCATAGCAGACAACTCGGAGATCGACATGTAGGCAAATATTAATTGTCAGTTTACTTTTATTAACACTAAAATTGCGATGTAGACCCACCTATGCACTGCTACATACGTCTGAGCACTGTTTAGCACCTGCAAGGGCTGTGTAGCTCAAAGGTCCCACTTGACCAGACGCGATGTATGAAATGTATGAAATGTATTGGTACTGAACGAAATTACACGTTTTGACCATATAGAGATCTACAATGTAACATATAACGTTGGCATAATATAACAGTTTAACTAGAATTTACAGAAACAAAAACATAATTCGAACGAACATGAAATTACATAATATATACAGTCAGCCTTCTGCGACTAGCCACATTGTTCTGGAAGCAAGAGGATGGCGCTTCTCCAAGACAGGTGGTCCGAATACCACCTGTCTAAAATACGCACAGTTGCTAATGGAGGGATCCAATCTGTCACCCAAGTAATTGACGTCATATTAAATTAAATATTAAATATTAAATGTATGAGCGGGCAAACACTTGCGAGCCATCGCGAATCACCTCTGGCCAAACAGCCTAATCTCAAACTCTCCAGTTTACAAACTGTGCAATACGGTTCCACTGTCTGTGAGGATAGTGGAGCAGTGATGGTCAATGCTTAGAGTGCGCTTCGAATGCCAAAGAATAGACTAGCTCAGAAAACTGTAGAATTTTCATTATTGGATGACAACTGTTACCAGACACGCAGATGAAGCCCTGACTTTAAATAAGTTATAGGCTCCCCCATAACGCAAGTTACTGGACCATGCAATGTTAGGCCAATTCCAGTATTTTTCCAGTAACAGCCCAGTAACCTGGGTTATCAGAGTCTGCTTCATGATCTTCCATAGCATGCCATTTAATTTTAGTTGTGCTTTTGCAACTGCAAGATTAATGGACCTTTCCAGAGTAATGACATGCTGTCATAATCATGGCGCGATACCTACATATCGGCCCGTCTGATCCAGTCGATGTTCCTCTCTCTGGCACCGTGCCTGACCTGCGCTGTCATAATCATGGCGCGATACCTACATATCGGCTCGTCTGATCCAGTCGATGTTCCTCTCTCTGGCACCGTGCCTGACCTGCGCCTCTCTTCCTGGGGCTGTTTTATCCTCTTCACCAGACACCGGACAAATCTACTCAATCATTGGTGTACTACCGTTTCACAGGGACAGATCTGGCTCATTTCAACAAGATCTTAAATTTGGAAGAGCTAGCAGGCAATGGAGGAATCCACTTTATCCATCAATCGTCTGGTGTCATAATCAACCACGTGACGTGTAGGATGACGTCATAATCAATTACGTTAGGAATGACGTAGATACGTTCGTCACGGACGATAATTTGATGACGGACTAAGTGTCGCTGTACGAATTGTATGTCTTTACTATTTAATAAACAGTCTGTTGAAAATTTTGCCATAGGTAGCAACAGCACCCAGTCAACTTAGTTTCAAAATATTCAACTGCTTTATCCATCAATAGATAGCAATATCGGTGAATAGATCCGAATTGAAATGTATTTTGCAAAATTAGCTAAACTGACTGACGTAACTCGACGCGTGGGTGACGGACGATGCTTCCACTTCAAACTATTGGTGTTCCGTGATACAAAATATGGAGAAACACTCTTTTTGTACGAGAATATCTAGTAAGTTCAGACCATAGAATACGACTGATCCCATGGACTGGCCAGTTATGTCTGTCTAAGTATCTGTCTGTTGAGAGATGGAGCACGATACAGTTAGGACTTCAGATTCAAACAGGAATCTGCTTTCAATATATGAGCCCCTTAATAAACTTCTATCAACACATATGAGCCAAATCATTCGCTAGAAGGGCAGGTGAACTAAAATTACTTCAGATTGTCTGAATCAAAATATTAAACACTAGCCGAGTTAATGACTGTCTACTGGTCTTAACAATTGTTTCCAAGCAAGTGATGCAATGTGACGGGCGGTGGGGGGGATGTTGAATCGGTTAATAATCGTTAGGAAATGCTGCCAAAATCCGACACGCCCATGTGATAAAAAGCTGAAAACCTTTAACATAACTGACTAACTGACAGTTACTCGGCCAACACCCACCCCATCTCACACAATCCACCTCCTCTTACCCCAACCCACCCATCCAATCCACCACGTCATCCTAAGATTTTGCATTATTATTCAGTTGGTAAGACGTGGCTACGAAGAGCAAAGGCATCGATATATCGAGGTCGTCTGCTTCAGATATAGAGAAGACATTCACCATAAATAATATAAACCAGCTGTTTACTTGGGACACAATTTCACTCTGTGTCGTTGCTGAGTATAGGAAACTACATGGACAGCTTTAATATTAGTCAGTTCCAGGACTACTGATGACAATTATCGTGAGAATTTTTAACATGGTTATTATATGTCGATGAACTGCGCGTCCCCGAGAGGGCCATGGCGATAATTAGAAAGCGGTTCCACGTTTGGTTTATGAAGTGTAAACTGTCATCTAATGGATTATTTCCAGCACCCCATCATCGACACCTCCACCCGGCTGGCGTGTGGTTGCTTTGGCGTTCAGATAGGATGCTGACATGAAATGATTAGCAGAAAATGCAAAACATGATCTGATATTGTAACGTGTGTAGATTTTGAGTCTCTTAAGTGTTGCTTAATCCACGAATCCTTGAAATTCAAGTGTTTCAATTTCAAGACAAATATACAGGAAGGCTGTTGAACACTTTGAAACTAACTGGACTGGGGGCTGTTGCTGCCATATGCTGCAACAGATCTAAGTCAAATTAGTTTCAAAATATTCAACCCAATATTTCAAAAATCATAAAGAATTTCTCGCTTCTGATTTTTAAGGGTTAAATGGGTGAAGTTGTTGCTGCTGGACCGCTATAACTTTAACAAACGTAGCCTGGTTCCCCAATACACGAACCAGGGAACCAGGCTATAAACAACGTGACTATCAAAATACACATTTAACGTCATGCTACAAGGAATAACTGACTAATGGGAGTCAACACTTCAATAGCGAAATATCATTACCATTCCTCTAGCGTATTGTCTTAAAATAAGCGCCTTTGTGCGACGACTTCAGCGCGTTATTTCTGCTGGACAGCAAGCCCTAGGGTCCAGTAATTGCGTTAAATGTATGTCATCACGCGTCCTCCGCGAGCCAACACCCCCTAAATACATTAATTCCAACACGACGAGTTCTGAAAATCTTATAGACGTCCTTTCACACGCATTAATTCTTCGTAACAATTAGCCAGAGGGGTCATCGGCAGCTGTGACAAGTGTCAATAGCCAGTAACCTTTGTGGACATGGGACCTGTATAATTCCATGCTAGCATAATAATTAAATATACACCTTGTTCTTGTTACAATGGTGAAGTGCTAGAAAATTGATAGCTAAATACGGTGATATCCTTAAAACTAACTTATTGTACAGGCCATTTTCGGCAAAATTGTACTGGTCATATTAACATTCAATCTTTCAAAATATGATACAAATTTAATTATTTTGTTGTCGTGGTCGCCGGCGCTGGCCTCGCTGCCGTCGTCGTCGTCGTCGCTGTCATCTTCCTCGTCAGAAAGAAGTCTAGATGGATGTTTTTGCTTTTCATTCGGCTCTGTGTCAGCGAGCGTTCGTGTGTGCGTGTGTACATGCGTGCGTATGTGCGTGCGTGCGTGCGTGCGTGCGTGCGTGCGTGCGTGCGTGCGTGCGTGCGTGCGTGCGTGCGTGCGTGCGTTCGTGCGTTCGTGCGTGAGTGCGTGAGTGCGTGCGTGCGTGCGTGCGTGCGATTTGGCGAAGGTTTAATACAACAAAGGAACTTACCATAGACTAGGATTTTCAGCCATCAGACGTGATGACACATTTTATCATACGAAAGGTGGTGGCTGTACAGTAGGATTTCACAACCTTAGGTGTGATCAAAAAAAAATCTGGAAGACCCTAAAACTCTCTGAGAAAATAAGTGTTTTCTAATATCCTTTCGAATTATTTTTCTGAATTTTGAGTTTGTGAACTTGAGTTGTCATACGTGAAAGCGAGATATTTTGTGTAGAACTAACCCGCAGCCATATCGTATGCCTATATAATACTTCCCGTGTAGAATTTGATGTGCCACTCATCCCACCCGCCCCCACGAGTCTTAACATGCACTTACGTGACTAACCTTTCTGAGTAGCTTATTTTTCGTATATATTTCTAGAAGATACTCCAATATACAACTGACGAAAGCTTAGGCCCCTATCCATAACGCGTTGTTTGTTCTTCTCCTTGACTAAATTTATCGCCAGCCAGAGCCAGTGCCGTGGGTTTTTTTAATCCCCGCACCTTCTGCACTTGCACAGATCAGGTACATGCCCAAACAAGACCCGATAGTTTCACAGATCATCCAATTGGAACTTGGAAGGACATCAGAAGGGGCCGAAACATCATAAATGACCATTACTCCTTGCATTCATGCTATTTTTCTCTTCATCCGAGATCTCACCCCGCCCTCTCTCTCTCTCTCTCTCTCTCTCTCTCTCTCTCTCTCTCCCGCGCCATCTTCCTTACTATTCCATCAGCTCCCTCTTTCCTTGTCTCTCTCGCACCCACCACCCCTCTCATCCCACTCGCCCGCCCGCCCGCCCGCCCGCCCGCCCGCCCGCCCGCCCGCCCGCCCGCCCACCCACCCGCCCGCCCGCCCACCCACTCACTCACCCACCCACCCACCCACCAACCCATACATCCAACCACCCACCGACCCATCCACCCACCTACCCACCCAATCACCCACCCACCAACCCACACTCGCCTCCTCTCTCTCTCTCTTGTCACGTCCCACCGCACTGACTCCTCCCACACTCCCTACACGCTCTAAATCAAACAGCTTTTCTTCTATGATTATCTCCCCTTTTATGTATTTATGGAGACGTCAGCGAGACAGAGTGGTGTACCCTTAACTACTATTGCCATCATTAATCGGTATGCAAACCCAATTGATTCTTAAGGGCCACGTTTCATCAAAATGAGATTAGATTAAGCCAATGGAGCAAGTGATTTTCTCGTAGAAATCTATAAAACAGCTTAAATTTTAAACGAACACGTCGTCTTTAATTGCTTAGAAACTTAAACGCAAGGCATATTTAAATATACGATAATTACCATATCAACTCTGATAATACGCCAAATCAATATCATCGCAACCAAACAGGTAAATCGTTAGAAATTAAAAATTAATTAACGGTCATACTGACTAGAGTTTGATATCTTAATCATCGATGGCTTCCAGTCAAGATAATTTCAAAATAGTCAGCATAATATAGTAAATGATTTGTCGCATTTAGTTGGTCGAATTAACATGTTCACATTTGAGTATAAGGGCCTATGTTTCTCTGGGTGATTATCATATCCGAGACATAGTTCTCACTTTCACGTACACACTGAAATACGATATTGAATATTGAATACGAATTTGGTGTTAGAGACGTGTCTACGTGACATCAAAGTGTTGCTTATGATCTCACTGTTATTATTCCCGTAACTTTGCGTCCATGATTATTCAGAGAACAGATTAATGGAGCTTTCCAGTGTAACCACCAATCATATGACGTTATAATCAACTACGTAACATGTAGGATGACATCATAATCAATGACGTCATGAATGCCGTAGATAAGTTCGTCACGAATGCGTAATTGATGACGGACTACGCGTTGTTGTACGCATTGTATGTCTTTACTATTTAATAAACACGCTGTTGGATATTTTGAAACTAATTTGACTTGACGATGTTGCTGCCATAGGCATCAACAGCAGCCAGTCAAATTAGTTTCAAAATATTCAACAACTTACCGTATAGTTTTCTGAAATTAATAGTCAGGAATTGCAGGGATCGATCGATCCTAACGCGGGCGAAATATGGGTGGAGCTTAGCTAGAGATGGGCGGGCATAGTTAAAACTGGATTCTTCTATTATATTATCCACCACTTACATTTCGTGTTGGTAAATTTCTGTATAAATGCACGATTTGGCTAGATGGATGCCTGACTAATGTTCGATATTCGAATACAAATCTGCAATCGAATATTCGTATACTTACAGGAAAGAAAATCCGAAATATTGGTAGGCCCTATATTGCAGCGCAAGAGAAACGAAACATCGTCGCCCGTTTCCTCGGTATGTCTGTTGTTCGGGGAAATCTAGGCTTGGTACATTGACACAATAGGGCCAAAATGATACGAGACATTTGCCAATTGTCAAGTCATTCGGTTAAAATCTCAATTAGAAAACGCAGTTGAAATATTGCGACCATTCATTTTTATGGTAGGCACCTTTAGGATTTCAAATTTAAATTCAAAGTTGCTTATTTTGCAGTATAATAGTATATGTACAAAGTCAGAATGGGGAATCCATCAAAGGCTAAGCCTAAACTCGGGTGGACAACACCCCGCCCCCAACCACCTACATTAAATAGACAGTCAAAATATTGAACATTGAGAGGCACATGCACAAGCACAAAGCACAAACCACAAAAGGCAGTTTATTATCAAGAGTAGCATCTATTATTTATATATAATTAATTTTATAGGATTGATATTTCGCAGTCACATGGTAGCAATATATTGTCAAAGGCAGTATCAATGGTACGAAGTATGATTGAGTAATTTTAGATAAATGCCATCATATGGGTACTACGGAATTTGTCCTTTTTGTTCACAGTTGATGGTGGAAAAAGTGATGTGTCATGGTGAGTGACAGTGGCTTTATTGCCTGATATGGTATAAAAAAAGCAGATTTCTCGAAAACCATTGGATGGATCCAATAGAAAATTGATACCCAATCATATCAATATAGAATCCAAAAGGTAACCAAGTAGCAACTTGCAAGTAGATCAGACGAAAAACAATTTTGGTGGCCATTAAAAAATTATTTTCACTCTAATCCAATACAATTTGGTTATTTTCTCTAAATATTCGAGTATCTGTATGTTTGGCTATGCGAATATCTGTATGTTTGGCTATGCGAATATCTGTGTGTTTGGCTATGTGAATATCTGTATGTTTGGCTATGCGAATATCTGTATGTTTGGCTATGCGAATATCTGTGTGTTTGGCTATGCGAATATCTGTATGTTTGGCTATGTGAATATCTGTATGTCTGTCTATGCGAATATCTGTATGTTTGGCTATGCGAATATCTGTATGTTTGGCTATGCGAATATCTGTATGTTTGTCTATGCGAATATCTGTATGTTTGGCTATGCGAATATCTGTATGTTTGGCTGTGCGAATATCTGTATGTTTGGCTATGCGAATATCTGTATGTTTGGCTATGCGAATATCTGTATGTTTGGCTATGCGAATATCTGTATGTCTGTCTATGCGAATATCTGTATGTTTGGCTATGCGAATATCTGTATGTTTGGCTATGCGAATATCTGTGTGTTTGGCTATGCGAATATCTGTATGTTTGGCTGCCAATATCTGTATGTTTGGCTATGCGAATATCTGTATGTTTGGCTATGCGAATATCTGTATGTTTGGCTATGCGAATATCTGTATGTTTGGCTATGCGAATATCTGTATGTTTGTCTATGCGAATATCTGTATGTTTGGCTATGCGAATAGCTGTATGTTTGGCTATGCGAATATATGTATGTTTGGCTATGCGAATATCTGTATGTTTGGATATGCGAATATCTGTATGTTTGTCTATGCGAATATCTGTATGTTTGGCTATGCGAATATCTGTATGTTTGGCTATGCGAATATCTGTATGTTTGGCTATGCGAATATCTGTATGTTTGGCTATGCGAATATCTGTATGTTTGGCTATGCGAATATCTGTATGTTTGGCTATGCGAATATCTGTATGTTTGGCTATGCGAATATCTGTATGTTTGGCTATGCGAATATCTGTATGTTTGGCTATGCGAATATCTGTATGTTTGGCTATGCGAATATCTGTATGTTTGGCTATGCGAATACCTGTATGTTTGTCTATGCGAATATCTGTATGTTTGGCTATGCGAATATCTGTATGTTTGGCTATGCGAATATCTGTATGTTTGGCTGCGAATATCTGTATGTTTGGCTATGCGAATATCTGTGTTCGTATTATTGGACTATACAATGAATGTTCAAATGTTGCCAAGGAAATAAACGTGGGTCATGTGTTTTTGGACCTAGTTCCGCTCGCTGTTTTTGGAAGAACTAATGTCTGAATACAGTATAGATGTATTCTAAAGCGTGTAATAACCCACGTATGATTGCACGAATTAGCTCAAGAATAAGCATCGGCTAGCTAATGGAAGTCAATGGACCTTTCCAGTTTATCAAAAAAACCATTTGACGTTATAATCAACTACGTGATGTGTATGATGACGTCATAATCAATGAGGTCATGCGTGACGTGTATAAGTTCATCACGAACGTATAATTGATGACGGACTAAGCGTTGTTGTGCGACTTGTATGTCTTTACCATAGGCAGCAACAGCACCCAGTCAAATTAGTTTCAAAATATTCAACAGTTTACATGTATAGTTTTCCAGAAATTGTTAGTCAGTGAGTTCAGAAATCGATCAATCCCAACACGAACGCGATGTGGGTGGAGCTTAGCTAGAGATGGGTGGAGCATAGCTAAAACTGTTGATTACCACTTATTCACAATGTTCTGGTCATTTAACTCACTGGACGACGTATCTGAGTATTCAAGGTGAAATGTAACGACTCGGATGAAGGTCTTGGACAGAGTGATGGAGAGGGTGGGGTATGTTTCAGCACTCACTTATACTTGACTCTACGCTTGTATTACCGATTTGTCTGTTGATTCAGAGAAAGCGTGGGTCTTTGTCAAAGTACTTGCAGAAGGCGTGTATATTGAACACATTAGCGGTGCTATATAATAGCAGTGTACTGCCCGTCTGCCAATCATATCCACGTACCGCCGTAGCCCATGCCTATGCTTGCAAGAGTTATGCTTTCTCGGCATATATGTCAATAACGATCTTCATAAAATCAATGGAATATGGAGCTAGCTGCCTTCTACATTCACATGAGAATATTAAAACACGATCCAGCATTCACCAACGTAGCTTTCGCTAGCCAATGCGGTGTAGCGTTATGATATTCCAGTTCTAAGTGTCATTACTGGTAGGTTTACACGCCGACGTCTCCTGACAATATCTAGATCTATATCTTGCTCGTTCATGATAGAGCATTCGCTATGAACAGCACTGCGTGGGTGGATGGATGGATGGATCGATGGATGGATTGACGAATGGATGGATGGATGGATGGATGGATGGGTGGATGGATATGTGACCGCATTGGTGGGTGTCTATGTGATATGTGCAGATCTTGGTCGTTCATGATAGAGCATTCGCTATGAACCGCACTGTGTGGGTGGATGGATGGATGGATGGACGAATGGATGGATGGATGGATGGATGGATATGTGACCGCAATGGTGGGTGTCTATGCGATATGTGCAGATGAGTCCGGAAATCGGTTCTCACGTATATGAAGACATTGCATCATTACACATATCATTTTGATATCTCACTGTACAAATCTGTTTGGTTACCCGGGTACTCTAGTAAAGTTATCAGAGCAACGTCAAAGCAAACAAGGCTTATACTTTGGTATACACTTTAATCAACATATGGCGGCCGGATGGTCGCCCGGGTAATTATAGATCCTGCTTTAGACACTAAAATTTGCACATTCAGGAGGAATCATACAATAGTTCCGATAGTAGCAAGGCGTACCTGGAGTATGCTGTAAGCCTGTAAGCAATTATTACACCGTGTAACCATAAGGTAATAAAACAAAGGCGATTCTTAGCTATAAAGTTTATCTAATGGTGCATATATGTTGAAACATTAAAATTAAACACTAACTAACAATTTGAAATAACAAAGGTGTGTTATTGTCACTATATTTTCTACGCAAAGACCCGCGCAAAAATATATTTCGAGAGCGTATAACAAATGTATTGTATGTAAATAGCCTTTATGCTAGTTACTAGTCACAACCATACATAGTTGAACAATGGGATATCATATTATCGAGCCAGTCATTCCAGTGTTAAATTTTCAAAAATAGTCTTCTCTTAGTCTGTAAATGGACTTTCTCAAGACCACTGCAGAAGCAGTTTTTGGCTGAGTGTTAAATGGTTTGAAATACCTCATTAGAGCGAATAATGGTGGGAATTTGAAGCTTCAGCCTCGCACTTAGTCTAGGCGAAATATTAGGGAAGAAATCTAGTGAAAATGTATATGGCTTTTTAAAGTAATTGTTGGTAACTTGACAGCTTAGCATAATTTTAATCGGTTGATTTCCAAAAATGAAGTTATCAAACATAATTTTGACCTTCGTCTCCTCATTTGTATATTAAGATGACCGCCATGGACAATTAAATAGTTCCATATCTTGTCCCACATCAGACTTAGAATAGAATAATAACCTAAATGGCTAAATTTGTGTTTACAGGGGTGCGCTTTCTATAAAAAGTGGGCCACAATAGTTAATTACATAGTAGTGATTTCATTTTCGACCTTTCAAACTGAACTGGCATTAATTATTTTTATTTTGAGTTCATTCACATCTTCCGTTCATACATGTAATATTTATATGCACCCTTGAAGAAGAAGAGTTTACTTTTGCGGCACTACGCCCAGTTTTGAACTGACAGACGATACTGTTAATTAATCCAGCTGCAATGGAACACAGCGATTTCAAATTACTTTACATTTGTTTCCACTATGCTTCGAACCAAAAAATCCGGATCAGATGAACCTGAGATTGAAAGAATTTCCATATCATTTCTCCCCTGTTTAAGCTTATATGCTCGGCCTCAACGTGGCGCAGAGGTGTAACCCACTTGGTGTCAATCCAGACATTTGGAGGGGCTAACCAGAGCATTATGCACAACGCTAATGAAGTGACACTTGGAGATCGAATCAACCGAAATGGTGCTCGCCCTGTGAGGGTCCGCCAGGCAGGTGCAGCGCCGGGATCCACGCCTCGAAGGGGCCCACCCTCAGCTACTGGATGTCCCATCAACTCGTCTTGTGGAGCCAGGGGACGAGGATGGAGAGCTACTGGTCAACCGAAAGAGAAGACCAAACCCAAAGAGAACCCCAGTATCAACATCATGCACTAGAACGCAGAAGGGATTACCAACAAGAAATCAGAGCTCGAACAGTTCCTGTACGAAAACAACATTGATATCTGCTGCATCCAAGAGACACACCTGCAAGAAGGAAAACCATTTATGATCAGAGGTTACCAGATTTTCCGGTGTGATCGAAGAGGACGAAAGAAAGGCGGGGTGATCACCTTGGTCCGAAACAGCGTGAACGCCAGCCAGATCAAAACGTTTATGGAAGAGGCAGAATATATCAAGATCAAGGTAACAACCAGTAACTCTGTGATTGACATTGTCAATTATTACTGCCCTAATGACAAGAAGCTCTCAGTTGACACAATCCAGGTCCCGGACTGCCACTTCCTCATTGCGGGAGACTTTAATAGCTAGTCCCAGAGCTGGGGATACAGAACACTTGATAAACGAGGAGAAGACATTGAAGCATGGCAAGATGAAAAGCACCTTTTACTTGTCAACGATCCCACAGATCAGCCTACCTTCTACTCGCGCCGGTGGCACTCGACAACAACGCCGGACTTGGCATTTTGGACAGAAGACATTCACAGAAACCCCAGTAGAGTGGTCGGATCGCAGTTAGGAGGAAGCGATCACCGCCCAATCCTCCTCTCTCTTTCTGGAAGTGTTTCGACAAGTTCACCTCAACATCCAAGGTGGAACTACAAAAATGTAAATTGGAGTCTGTTCGGCATTCGTTCCAATGAGATTACCCAAAATATAGCAGTAGAAGGGAGAAACATCAACAATGTGGTCAAGTATCCTCAAGGCTGCCAACGAAGCGATTCATCGAGTGTTCAGAAAAACTACCGCCCCTACTGGACAACAGAACTGCAAGCAGCACATGATAAACTAGACAAGGCCAGAGAAGATGCAGAGGGTAATCCCTGTCATGCAAACCACTTCACGCTACAACAAACTAAAGCCAGGTATCTAAAGACCAAGCTGGAGGCCAAAAGAAGAAGCTAGAGGAAAAAACCGGCAGGGTTTAATTTAGAGAGGGACACCACAAAGCTATGGAGACTGACTAATGCACTAAATGATGAGGGTGTCGGGGGAGAGAAGATTACTCTTGAAGAAGATGGACAAACACTGACAGGAAAGATGGCTGCAGATGCCTTTGCGAAGGCATATGCAAAAGAAAGCAACATTTCTATACCACGAATGCGTCAAAAAGAGGTTAGAAAAGAGCAAAAGGAAAGAACAGACACCAACACTCATGATGCAATGAAAGTTGACATTAGTTTCGCAGAACTGAAGAAGGCTATCTGCCAATTGAAGAAGAAGAAATCTCCCGGGCCAGATAGCATTACGAATGAAATGATCCAACACCTTGGTAATGCATCTCTCCGCAAGTTGCTAGACATCTTTAATCTCAGTTGGACCAATGGAGAGGTTCCTCAGTGCTGGAAAGAAGCCAGAATGACCCCTATTCTGAAAAGAGGGAAGAACAAGACGAAACTGCTGAGCTACCGTCCTATCAGTCTTACAAGTTGCATATGCAAGACCATGGAGCGCATCGTCAACCAGCGGTTGCAGTGGTACATGGAGTCGGAGAACATTATGGTTTCAGAGCAGGGCGGCTCCAGAAGATACAGGAGCACAAAAGATCAAACAACACATCTTGCAGAGGTCATAGAGGACACCTTTCAAGCCAAGAAGGTGATGCTAGCTACCTCTATCGATCTGCAGAAGGCATTTGACAAGGTGTGGAAGGATGGCCTCCTCGTGAGGGTGCTGGTGGATGGACAATCTGGACAGAATGTATTGCTGAGACAGGGGGTGCCACAAGGCGGAGTATTATCACCAACTCTGTTCATACTCTTCATTAATGACATTGCAGCAGAGCTGCCCAATGGGATCCAAGCAGCCCTCTATGCAGATGACCTCGTACTTTGGTGCACCGAGGAGTACACAACGACTGCCACGTACAGAATGCAGCTCGCCTTGGACAGAATTACAGCTTGGGCCAATCGCTGGTGTATTACTATCAACAAAGAATAATCATCGGCCATGCTATTCTCACTGTCCACCAAAACCAAGGTTGGCAATCGGACACTGGGCGGTACTCCACTCGAGTATGAGGACCAGCAGACATACCTGGGAGTCACCTATGACAGAAGATTAACATGGAAGGAGCACATCCAGAACGCAGAGGCAAAGGCCAGAAGAAAGCTAAACATCATAAGGAAGCTGGCAGGAATAAAGTGGGTGCCAATGAAAGGATCCTCAAGACCTTCTACCTAGGTGCCGTACAACCACACCTTGAGTATGGATCCAGCTCATGGATGACAGCAGCTAAATCTCATCAACAGAACCTCGACAGAGTACAAAACCAGGCACTGCGCATCATCACTGGTGGAATGGGATCAACACCAATAGAAAAAATGGAGCAGACAGCAGCCATTCCCCCCCCCCTCCCCCACTTAACAAAGGAAGGGAATGCAAAGCACTGATCCAAGCTGCAAAGTTCAAATCGTTCAACAACCACCCGATGAAGATCAGACAAGCACAGCTGTCATCAGGAAGACATAAAATATCAAGTTTTATGAAAGAGACAAGAGCACTTCAAAGGAAACACCAAGAAATGTTACCAGCACAAATAAAACCACACACTTGATCCTCCACCCTGTGAAAACAAACTAGAGAGCATAGCTATTCGCACCACAGTACCTCATCTCACAACCAAAGATGAACACAGTGATGTGAGCAAGAAGGCTCTGACCCTGGCCATGCTGGAAGAAATATACCCTCAGGAGACATGGATAAGGATCTACACAGATGGATCAGCCAAAGATGCAATTAGGAGCGGAGGTGCTGAACTGCACATACGGTATCCAAACGGAGAACATGGGTCAGCTGCAATACCGACAGGCAAACACTGCACAAACTACAGAGCTGAAGTCGAAGCACTGGCTCATGCAGCTAATACCATCAGCAGAACAGCAGACCCTATTGCACAGATTGTCTTTTTATCTGATGCCCGCTCCGTCGTTGAGGCTATCACCAAAGGTAAGCTGCCACAACTTGAAGAAGCACTACAAACCATCAAATGCTTTCGGATAGCATTGCAGTGGATCCCCTCACACTGTGGAGTTCAAGGAAATGAAGAAGCAGACAAGATGGCAAAGGTGGGTGCAGAAGAGAATCAGATACAAAACATGGTTACCCATACAGAGATGAAGACTATCATCAAGTCACTCTATAGGACACCTCAATCAGAAGATGCCTACCATCATCTCTCGATGCCAGAGCAAGTGACCATTTTTCGTCTCAAAACTGGACACAACAGACTAAACCAACACATGTACAGGCGGTTCCACCTTACGACATCGCCCGCTTGTCCTTGTGGAGAAGCAGAACAGACCACAGAGCACATACTTCAATGTTGCAGTACGTATCAGCTGCTGAAAGAAGAGATCTGGCCTTTGTCAACCGCTTTTCTTGAAAAGCTGTATGGGCCTGTGGAAGAACTGCAGAAAACCACAGATTTCATCTTGAGAACGGCTCTCCAAGTGTGATACCAGCGATCGAAAAGAAGAAGAAGAAGATTTCTTGGTAATGTACTCTCTTGATATGAAATCCAATGAATCTTTCCAGTTCAACCACCCACCATATGACGTCATAATTAACTATGCGACGTGAAGGATGACGTCAAAATTATAGGCAGCAACAACACCCAGTCAAATTACTTTCAAAATATTCGACAGCATGTTTATTAAATAGTAAAGACATACAATTGGTACAACAACGCTTAGTCCGTCATCAATTAAGCTTTCGTGACGACTTATCCACGTCATTCATGGTGTCATTGATTATGACGTCATCCTACACGTCACGTAGTTGATTATGACGTCGTATGATTAATGGATAAACTAGAATCCTCCATTGACATCATCTGACTCATGACGATGACGATGATGATGAACTGTGTTCTATGACTGCGGTAGTTTGACAAAAACTAGAAGATGCAATCATTATTTCTCGTGTCGGCCGTTTTCATTATGGCGTCAGATAACATGTGATGTATTCAATTATGACGTCAGGTACTTGAGCAACAGATCGGATACACTCTAGTACCACTTGTCAAATACTAAATTATGTAATGGTGAACTTTCGCCTCTGAATTTCTTGTTTCTACGTGGACAGGCACCTCGCTTAAACTCATCTATCTCAATCTGTCAACAATATAAATAACGTAACATGTTTCGAAAACAAAAGAAAACAGACTGTTAAATATTTTGAACATAATTGGATTGGAATACATTGCTGCCTAAGGCAGTAATGTCTTCCAATCCAATTATGTTCAAGATATTCAACAGAACATTTCTAACATGTTTCTGGTTTCTTTTTGAAAACATGTTATCTTATTATGGGGTGTACATGTACTGTATTTCGAATAGACTTATTGTATTCAGACTACTTATATATTGCTGAAAGAGAGAGAGAGAGAGAGAGAGTGGCTGAGATCGACGGTCTCAAACGAGTTGAATTTATATCAAATTTATCCCTCGAGGTAAATAATATTTCAGTTGGAAAGAAGCTTTAGCGACTTCCAAATGAGACCTTAAACGAGGTTGATAAGTCTGGAGCGAAATGGCAACGCGGTTACTTAAATGCTATTATTTCCAACTATTACATCGATTTTGCCATTTTTTGCCCTTTACATTGTACTTTTATCTCCATATTCAACGGAATATAAACTTGTTTGATGTAATAGGCTAATGTATTGTTCATAACTCCCCTATCAACGATAAAAATCGCGTCGAACTTAAAACAACTGCATCTGGTGGTGGTGGTGTTGTTGTTGGTGTTGTTGGTGTTGTTGGTGTTGGTGTTGTTGGTGTTGTTGGTGTTGTTGGTGTTGTTGGTGTTGTTGGTGTTGTTGGTGTTGTTGGTGTTGTTGGTGTTGTTGGTGTTGTTGGTGTTGTTGGTGTTGTTGGTGTTGTTGTTGTCTATTCGGTATAAAAGCGTGACCCATATCCTTCTATTGATTGATATATCCTTTATTTGGGACCCGTCCAAAGGTTTTCCAGACACCCATTTTTCGGTACTCAAAAAGGTTTCCATTTGGAAATGTATGGGGAATTGCCAGTATAGATCTTTGAACTCCAACTATGTCTAGATGTTTATTGTATTACTACAATGCCTGCCTAGCCTGTAACCCTTCATGTCCCGCGTACAATGAATAATGATCATTGCATATACTATAAGATATCACATGTCATCCCTTACGGTCAAGGTAACTTCTTTATTGTCGCGGTCACCTACTTGAGCAAAAGGTTTGAACAGAGACTACAGCCACGGTCCTTATCTGATGACAGTCAAACTTGGCAAGGATGTTTGACCGTGAAGTCCCAAAGAAATCTGTTGAAGTTAGGGACAAAGGGCAAGGTCGCTCATTAGTATCAAGGTCACGCCTGTAGAATCAAAGTTCAACTCCCGTTATTCACACAAGTCCAACGGAATAGTGGTTAATCTTTATGGATGAATCCAGTATCCAGCTTTAGGTATGCCACATCCATTGCTAGCTAAGCTTCACCCACGCTTCGCCCGTGTTCGGATCAATTGATCCCTAAACTCCGTGATTATCAATTTCCAGAAAACTATACAGCTAAGCTGTTGAATATTTTGAAACTAATTTGACTGGTTGCTGTTGTTGCCTATGGCAGCAACGGCGCCCAGTTAAACTTAGTTTCAAAATATTCAACAGAATGGTTATTAAATACTAAAAACATACAATTCGTACAACCTGACGTACTGTTAAATCGAGTCATTCATGACGTAATTGATTATGACGTGCTCTTACACGTCACGTATAGTTGATTATGACACCATATGATTGATGGATAAACTGGAATCCTCAATTGACGTTAAATTTTGCAGATGTCTCGCAACATTGGGTCATAGTGGCTCCTAAACGCCGGAATCGCTTCCGTAAATAATTCGCGAGATGCGTAATCCTAAGAGAACTTTTTTTGCTACAAATTATATTTCTGTGGTGGCGAGAGATACGAAATTTGGCACAGACTTAGGGTGGAAAAACGTTATCTAATACAACTGAGACGAAAGATGAATCTGAAGGAGTTGAAGATGCTGACCAAGGTCAGCATATATATACACAGATCACAGGCGGTGTAAGATTAAGTAGTCTCAAACAAACAAATAAACTTATTAACGGTACCTCAAATTTTGTGCAATTGCAGAAAATATAATTACCATCTGTTTCCGCAATTCATAAATTGACCTGTGGGAATAAAAGCCAACATATGCCCTACCTCTAGCAGAATGACGTTCTCCAAAAACCGAACGAGTTACACAATTCAACTTTCTCAAATAAATTTTATCATTTTTTCAAAATTAAAATTTTTAAAAACATTCTGAGCCAATTTGGTGCTGTTAAAACTTACACAGTTGATATATAATTAGCGATGATATTCACATTCTGGTGATGCCATTATATACCAGGCCTGATAACGCTGGTTACTAGGCCGGTACTAGGACAATACCGGGCCGTATTGGCCAGGTATTGGCCCAGTATTGGCCTAGTAACTTGCATTATCAGGGAAGCTTGGTTTCGTCCAATGAACACTCGGATTTACATTTACATCAGTAATTGTTCTCTCGCTAAACACGTTTCCGCTATCTTTCTGCTGGTTATTCATCCAGCACTAATGCCAGGGAAATGTTCCGCCCACATTACTAACTGTCAATCATAACTCACTGCCCAGCACCAATATGTGACCATGTTGCTGTATTCAGGATCGCGAGCGGAACTGGCATGATTTCCGGACAGAGCCTGATGGTGGGAGAAAAATCAATGAAATACTGGCTGGTGTTTGTCGTGTACATATGGATGGCGAGTATAGCCAATGCCAGAATTCCATAGTTATGCTTATAGCGTAAATAGCGTGTTAAATTATATAAAATATGTATGCGATGCACATTTCTATATTTTCTGGTGTATATTATGGATGGCAGGCAGGCAGACAAGCAAGCAGACCGACAGACCGGCGACCGACAGATAGACAGACAGACATACATACAGACAGACAGACAGACAGGCAGGCAGGCAGGCAGGCAGGCAGGCAGGCAGGCAGGCAGGCAGGCAGGCAGGTAGGTAGGCAGGCAGACAGACAGACAGACAGACAGACAGACAGACAGACAGACAGACAGGCAGGCAGGCAGGCAGGCAGGCAGGCATGCAGGCATACAGTCAGGCAGGCGGGCGGGTGGGTGGGCAGACAAGGCGGGTGAACAAGTGGACAAGTGGGCGTACACGTAAAATCACACCAGAAGAAACAAAAGAGGTTATTATGAACAATTACTCGTATTGCGTCTTAATACAATTCGGGATGGAGAGGATATCAGACGTTTGCCACCGAAAGATAGTCGTTCCCCCCACCCCATCCACCTCCACGCCAACCTACATTTCCCCTTCAAACCCCGCTTAAAGAACCACCATATTTTGGTCCCAAAAGAGATCTGATCGTTATAGTCAGTTATACATTAATTACAGTGATTAACCGGACCCATTTGACCGCTGTTCCGGTCAGTTATCAACATTCATAGCTCCATCTCCCGATATCGGCATTCTCTTTTTCGTCTCCATTGTCGTTGATTATGTCCTTGTCTCGTCGTTATCTCTGGCAATTCGTTAGCATAACGGAACTCCGGCTTATTATCCGGCCTGGAGAACAGTCAGCCGCTTTAATAAAAACGGATGTGGAACGGACAGATTGGATGGAACATTAAATGATGTTGCCATGGAAATAAGACGGCTATTAAGGATTCAATATATTTTCAAATTACGGTTTTTGGTCAATAAATACGACGTAGCAGACATTATTTCTCCATCACCTTACTCTCTCTCCCAATCCTTGTAAATTTCGCAAATTTCTTTTCATTGGCGAATTCTGATGCGCCGTTGACAATAATTCGGGCCGCCAGATGATTACGGTAGGAATATGGCTGCGATGTGCGTGGATGATTGGAAATGGCGTTATATTCTGTGACGTTTTCAGGAAGCCTTTGAAGACTCGCTATTTTCCTCAGCTCATTTCGTCGTGTCTAAAGCCCTCTCATATTGTACCGTCAATATCCCTGGCCCGGTCGATTCCCGCCTGCCTAGTCGTGTAAATCTTGATTGGGTCGTGTCTTGCTGGAAATTGACACTATATAAAGTTACTCTGTTAATTGGAGTTATAGGAGAAATTAAATTTGTCATGTTGATTGTGATATTCGGAGAGAGCAATTGGAAAGGTCGCTGGATAATTACAAGACAGAGGGACGCGAACAAAGGGTCGCCACCTCATAGCCCGGTTCGCCTGGTTTCACAGAACTCCAATGGCTGTATGACAAATTTGATTATCTTTATTGTCCTGAATTTTCTTCGGATTGACAAACATTGATATTTAATTTCGCCTTCATCGGTCCTTGAAACATTACCATATTTGCCTGTCTACAGAATTGAGTTTTGTCCACGTTAGGCTGGAGAGTGTATATGTTGACTCGGGGGCCCGAGACGTGATCTGTTAAACGAAAAGACATGGCCTGTCTTCAGAGGTCTAGATTAGATTAGTATAAGGTCTGATTGGCAAACCAAACAAACTATATAGCGACCTGTCAACCCAGTCAAAGAGGGTGCACGTTACAAAGTCATACACACTTCTTATATTTATGCATAATGGATCGATCCGACCTGCAAGCCACTCAAGTATGTAACGTCATACTCGATTACATCACATGTTGACTGACGTCACAATATATAGTGACGTATCTAGCTCTATCACGAACTTTGAAAAGTCCCCTCAAGTGTACAAATTGTATGTCTTTGATGGATGTATTATTTAATAAACAATCTGTTGAATATTTTGAAAGGAATTTGATAGGGCAATAGGCAGAAACAGCTCCCAGTCAAATTAGTGTCAAAATATTCAACGGCTTACCCGTGTAAATGACTTGAAAATAGGATTCTGGGAAGTCAGGGTTCAAAGTATATAAATCCATTTCAACACGTGGGCAGAGCTTAGCTAGAAATGGGCGGGGCATAGCTAGAAATGGGTCCATCTATTGCGTATCGCAACTAATGTAAATCGGTTTGTTCATTAACGTGTGTATGACGCGAGATTAACACATCTATAGATTGTTGAATGTCTCCTTTACTATTACGTGGCTTACATAGATTACATATCGTAAACCAGTCAAGACGGAACCCAATCTGCTTCCTTAGCAGATCTCTAATACCTCATCATCTTGGGTCAGAAAACGAACACGAGACGTGACGCCATAGTAGTCATATGACATCACATCGCAACATCATATTGTCATGATATGAAATCCCAGTATCCGCTGTGTCTGGATAGAACCCATCAGCCAATCATAGCGATCTACACAGCGGTGGTTTACAAACTCTAACAAGCGGATACCATAGAGTGGCACTCAAAGGCGGAATTTCAGAGTTCAGTATTTTCTCGCATGATCTGTAGTCTACAAAATGATTTGTTCTCGTTACTAATTCTATTACGTAGTCGAATAAGGTGTCAGAATAAAATAGCCAATACAGTTTTCTCTCTGATAAAAATATATAAATTTGTGTCTGTTCAATTTACCTTCCAATTACCAAATGAAAATTGAGTCCCTTTTGGAGGCTATATGGGCTACTGATTGTCTGCGTCAGCCAGTCAGTGATACCTAGGCATACGCACATGCATTTTACTGAACTCGCGTCATCGACGATCTGGACATAATGAAGGTATGCGTGCGCATGACCACTCTACGGCTATACTAACCCTATGGCGGATACCACGCGTTTGTGGAACAGAAAAGCTAGATCTATCAGCTAAATCACGTGGCCATAAATTCTCTTACGAGAAGTTGTTATAAGAGAAATCCCAATCACGTGACTATCAATTCCTTACATTAAGCTATTAGAAGAGAACCCCAAACCATGTGCCCAACGATCCTCTTCAGATAAGCTGTTAGAGGAGAATGCACAATCACGTGGCCGTCACTTATCTTCTGACTAACTGTTAGAAGAGAGACCTCAATCACATGACCATCAATTCTCTTCCAATAAGACATTAGAAGAGAATCCACAATCAAATTGCCGTCAATTATTTACCGATACGCTGTTAGGAGGGAGACCACGATTATGTGGCTATCAACTCTCTTCGAATACGCTGTTAGAAGATAAACTCCAACCATAAGACCACCAGTTCTCTACCGATAAGCTACTAGAAGAGACGATGAATTGGGACCAATCGGAATGGAGAGATGCAGCACGAAAATGGGCAAAGAATGGATACTTCAAGTTCGACTGATAGCCGAATAAATGCTACGGCATATGCGAAAAGAGGGCGCCTACATTATTAACCTAGGTAGTCGAAAAATCAAGGTGTCTCAAAGTACCTCAATTTGATCCGATAGGCATTTCTCATGACAACTAATTTCTATTAAACCAATCAAACCTATTTTTAATTTATCGTTATCATTATCCCTATCGTCTTGTCAAACGATGGTGGCTTGTTTTAACGGAAAGCTGTTTGTAAATGGCCATCCGTTTTAACCACTATAGTGACAATGGCGTCTCAAAGTGCTCAACATTTTACTTATGTCACTTAGCCCGTTAATGTCAAGATTTTTCAAGAAAAAACAAAATTTGTGCTCAATGAAGGTGCATTTGCATGTCTAAACAAGACTAAAGACTGTCAATTTTAATACACTTGAATTTACAAAGATAGCTTTATGTAGGCCTATAGTGACTGGTTTTCGGTCGACTTAACCAATAAAAGGCTAATGGACAAGAACATCCCAAATTCTCTGGCTTAGTCAGTTTCCATTAGTTGAAGTTGTATTTAAGATTTTTTTACGACTGGTTACTATATAGTACAGTTGTTGTCTCAGGCTGTTGTCTGCATTATGAGTAGCATTGCTGTGAGATGTTGTTATACTATAAATATCTAAGCTCAGATGTAAGTGGAAGACACACGTCAGAATACCAGGTAAACTAGAGAACATTTGGTCTCTGTTTTACGAGTAGCATTGCGGCAATGTGTTGTTGTCTTCAATAGCAACAATTCACAGCAATCCTATTCTTGAAATGAACAGTGGCTTGTGACCATACTTAGGGGCTAAGTTCACTGGTTACGACAATAATCTTTTATTATTTGCTAAATTTGGGGCCCTCTCTAAGCGGAGGTCCAGTACATGCGCAAAGGTCACAGCCCCCACCATCCATCGCCCCTATCACTCACACCCAAGCTCTCTCTGTCTCTCTCTCTGTCTCTCTCTCTCTCTCTCTCTCTGTCTCTCTGTCTCTCTCTCTCTCTCTCTCTCTCTCTCTCTCTCTCTCTCTCTCTCTCTCTCTCTCTCTCTCTCTCTCTCTCTCTCTCTCTCTCTCTCTCTTTCTCCACAGATATCGCTAACTCATTTATTATCAGCGATATTATTTATCATCACTCGTGACAGTTGTCACGGAAGTTCTTTGCAGAAGCCTGAAAGATCAGTTAATCAACTATTAACCTCGAACCCCAGGTGATTGAGTTGTGTCGCGCCGTGAGACCAAACATAACTCACTTTGACGGGAAACATGTTCGTAATGGCTATTTTGTGCAATTTTCTGTAAATGAGCCAAAAATGATGATTTGCAAAACCATCCATAAAGAAAGTCTGATCAATATGCTGTGTGTTCAGCTATAAATCTTCATTTATCTGTTGACGTATCCAATCGTGGATTGCTGTGTGTTAGGAGAAGCTGTCGGAGCAATGGAAAACCGAATACCCCTTCTGAGAACAACCGACTCTGTGGCCTTTGAATATTTGAGAGGGGGTAATGACCATGTGGTGATGACGTTATTTATTCTATACTGACAAAAACAAACTCACGTCGCTTGCCAACGAAAGAATGGTATCATTGAAATGACATTGTAATCTCTACGATAATGTCCGTTAGGTGGCCCAATTTAAGACTTAGATTTGTTACACATTAACCCAAAAGACCAACATTTATTTGACCGCTACTTCATGTGAATTCTCTGCGCAGACCTGGGCAGTGTTTGATAATCAGGAATATCAGCACCAAACATTGCAAGTTCATCTGTTAGGCAGCTATGAAAAGTGAAAAGGTAAAATAACCTGGCGAATTCATAGACTGCGTCTTGTGCATGATGTATTATACATAGATCTGTTAGCATGATTTAGAATACATACTGGAGATTTTAGCGGAAATTGGTAAAATATCAGCTGTCAATAATTTCAGAATATGACTTTTATGTTAACCAGCAAAATAAATATTGCCACCAGGTTACAAAATATATGCTATATGTAAAAATAAATGTCTGGATAACGACGACGACAAAAACGACGACAAGGACGATGACGACGAGGACGACGACGACAATGACCACCACCGCTGCCGCCGACATCATCATCATCATCATCATCATCATCATCATCACCACCACCACCACCACCACCACCATCATCATCATCATCATCATCATCATCATTATCATCATCATCATCATCACCACCACCACCACCATCATCATCATCATCATCATCATCATCATCATCTGAGCTATATCGCGTTTTCCTCTTCTTCGTATTCTAATCTTTTATTACACGCTCCATTACCGTCTCTAGTTCACAACGACACTTGTGAATATTCAATAATCATGTCGTTATTCATCCGCCCAGGTTGTAATCTGTTTTGTATCTGTCGAAGTCAGTTCAGAGACCCCTTAGGGCAGTGATATTATTTTTTCTCCGACTCTCATGTGCTCATCGCACTGTTGCGTGCTTGCTCTTTGCTCGCGGCCCTCCCATCACAGATGGCAACAATAGTTACAAAATGGCCCAATTATCTTCGAGGTACAATACGGAATTGAAATGATCACCCGCCGAGAACATGGCCCGTCGAATCAATAAAAACGCCGGGGTCAAAACTATATTAGATCAAAAGCAACGATAGGGAAATTATTAAATCTGCCAGTTGGAATTACACGTTTTCGCGAGCTGATCTTGGTCTTCTCCTGCCGGTGCTCTTGTTTGCGAAGACACAAATCTTCTTGTTACTGGAGGCGAGCTGACTGAGTGTTCATGAATATTGATAAAGTTATCTACCCAGCCCGGCACTGCGAGAATATAGCACGACAATATTGGCTCATCAGACATTTTCATCGGGTCATTAAAGCCAAAATTGGGATATTGTTGTAAATAATGCAAGAGTAATAAATGTGCCCTCGGTCATTACCAAATGGCCGATTCCATCTTAAATAAAGACGGGCAGGACACTATTGGCGTGTAGACGGTCACTGTGCAGCTGGACTGTCGAATAAAGTACCAGACTGCAATTCATGACATGACGATGCCACTAATGACGATAGTAATGATTAAATCAACTGAAAATAATATTACCAAACTGAAATGGAAATTATAACGTATAATTAGCTGATGCTGCTGCTACGGATGATGATGATGATGATGATGATGATGATGATCTTGTTATGTTTGTCGGGTATTTTAGCTGCGGCTAGCAGCTCTATATACCGCCACGTCCTTTAATACGTCAGTCAGTCAGTCAGTCAGTCAGTCAGTCAGTCAGTCAGTCAGTCAGTCAGTCAGTCAGTCAGTCAGTCAGTCAGTCAGTCAGTCAGTCAGTCAGTCAGTCAGTCAGCCAGCCAGCCAACCAACCAGCCAGCCATTTGCAAAAGCATATTCCTGGCGGTATCTAAAAACTACTGATCTGATTTGGCTCAAATTTTAAAACAACGAAGCAACTTGCGGTGCCAGAGAAGTTCCAGGCCTTGGTAGTGATCCGGATAAAATAACCTGGATAGGGATCGGATCAAATTTTGGACACCTGGAAATCTCGAAATCTACTGAGCCGATTTGGCCCAAATCTTAAAACAGGAAAGGTATGAATATATACAAGGATCCCACAAACAACAAAGTGATCCGAAAAATCTGGAAAATCCGAAAACCCCAGAAAATCCGAAAATATTCAAGAAGTCCGAAAAATTCGGAAACCCGTAGCTACCGAGATTCTATCGACCTTGTTGTTTATTTGAATTATCTGTTATTTATGAAAATATATTTTTGAATATTCTGAAAGCTATTTTGACTGGAAATTTTGTCAGCCTTTAGCGCATATAGGCCCGATGTTGTGTTTTAATCAGGATATTGGCCACACATCCAATAGATGGATCCATTTATAGCTATGCCCCGACTATTTCTAGCTAGGTCCCCGCCATTTGTTGCTAAGTTCCGCCCACGTTTTGCGCGCGTTGGTATCGATTTATATACCTTGAACACTGAATTCCCAGAATCCCATTTTCAAGACGACTATACTTAGGTGTTGAATAATTTGAAACCAATTTTACTGGGTGATGTTACAGCAACAGCGCCCAGTCAAATTACTTTCAAAATATTCAACAGAATGTTTAATAAATAGTAATTCCTCGAAAAACATACAATTCTTACACTTGACGGACTGTTATGTTGACGACGCAGCTAAATACGTCATTCAGTACGATATGCATTCTGATTGTGACGTCAGCTTACATGTGATCTTCACTATGATTCATTATAACGTCATATACTTGAGCAATCGATCGTTTCCCGGGAAAGCATAATCAAACAGCAGTTGCTCTTGGTACCAATCTCCTTAGGTTCAGAGCACTGCCATTTATTGTCTCACTCACGTGGCTGCAACATTCTATTGATTGATGGATTTGATCTTCACATCGTTGCACTGGAGCGCTCTTTTGGGATTTATATCGATGGTACTGCCCTATTCACCAAAACAATGGGACATCATCTAGTTACCTTGCATGTATGAGGTATATGCAGGCCTAAGCTAAGAAATGTCACTTCTTTATGGATAAAGTGACTTTCTTGGGTCATCGTGTGTCCAACAAGTGAATAGTCATAGATCAAAGATTAGAAAAGCATAGAACTATCATCAACCTAGGTCAAGTAAAGAAATAGAAAGTTCCCTCTATTTAGATTCACATCACAAGAGATTTGTGACAGATTTTGTTTGCTGGACTAACAGAGCCTTTACTAGAGATAACCAATAAAGATGCATATTTTGAGATGAAGTGAACAAGGCAATAAAGCATTTGCAGCTTTATAGTCTGTCAGCTTGTGTACCTTATATGCATTTTTGGGTATAGTAGCTGGAACATTCAGGAAGTATTTTCATGATATAAAGGTACATGAAATCACTTGATACCAATTTTTCCTATCTATTGATAAGCCGCCATCTTGGATTTCAAAATGGCCGCCATATTCAAGTTAGTTTTCTACTTATATCGCCGGCTGTTTATTGGCATACATGATATCAACGTACATGCCATACTCTATAGCATGTGTTTGCATTATGGATTCATGTAAAATGATAGAAAATAAGATAACAAACAACAGTGTCCCCTAGAACGGCCATATTGGATTTCAATATGGCCGCCGATATGGAAGAAAACCTATTAAATTACACAAAAATTATCCAACTGGTCCTTGCCTTAAAATGAGTAAGACTTTACATTAATTGGTATATGTTTAGAGATAAAAAAGAACATATATACATATATACATATATACATTGTATACACCAGTGGTGTAGCAATAGCAGGTTCAAGCAACATGGGCCCCTGGCCATTAGGGGCCCCACCAGCCTGCAATATTATTTTATGTAGAAGTTTTGAACCTTCTTTATTTAATAATAATGCGACCAGAAATACCCCCTCCATCTCCTGCATTCTGATAAAACCTTTTTATCAGAATGCAGCCTTGCAGTAGATGACTTCTCAGATCATCTACTTTCCCAACTTTAATGGTGAGTAGCACTCATAACCACTACATACTGCAATGGCGTAGACAAATGTGGCTTGTGTAGGGGCTTAAGCCCTAAAGATTTTGGCAAATATTTTTCAATTCTGCACAATCAACGAAATGAGAGTCTATATATATATACCTCTGAGAGCATCTAAATTTTTTTAAAACCTCTGAGGAGGGCATCCAGAATTGGGGCCCACACACGTCCTGACCAGGGGCCCCCAAACGACATCGCTACGCCACTGGAATACACATTACTCACTTGTAATATATCCAAAATAGATACCTTTTTTTTAAAAACATTTTTAACATTTAAAAAATAGTCTTTTGATCTTTTGGTTACGACGGCCGTTTGCCACCTCGTCCCAAACTGCAAATTTGCTACTCTTTCTTTGACCAAAACTGATGATTAAACAACAATTCAAATTCGCTTATTGTAAATATAATACACTGAAGTCCTAATTTTGAGATCAGTTTGCATCATCTGGGTCAACATAACTACTTAAGTTCTGGCAATGGTCTTCCTCTCCTTCACACCGGCACAGTTCTGTACACACTAGACCTTTTAATCGACATGAACATCTACCTGAAGCGTACTTATTTGTTGAGCTTGGGTTAGTGGTACCACACGTACACCTCACTAACTCAACCACCGCTGCAGGGGCTGGTGCAACCTTGGATAACAGAGGTACAAGCCTGTGCTCTTCCTTCACCCAGCCATGCTGTAAGGGATCTGGTGATAGTGGACTGACAACAAGGTCTTGTTCCCACACGGAAGCTTGGCAGTGAGCAAGCTGGATATGCTCAACCCATGTTCCACGTGTCGGTGGTAGCATGTCGACACCTTTGTTCATACCTTGTTGTTTGAATAGGTGTCATCTGAGGTGTTGCGGCTCAGTAATGTGAACATTCTTCTTACAGAATAAACTACATAAAAAGGAAATGCACCCATTTAATGTATTATTAGAAGGCTGGGTGTCACAGCCGAGGCCGGATATTAAAGTTACAATCTTGGTATCTGCTTTTAGGAAGGCTTCTAAGCACGCTTTCTTAGACTTTCCTCTTATTTAGCCTGTGGTATCACAACCAGTGAGAGCATGCCATTTGCAGAGAGCATTTGCTCTCTTCGGTCCAAGAGCATCATAAATAGGTTGAAGTAGAACTAGTCGTCGTCGATCACCCGTGCCCATCACCAGGGCAGATTTATTGCCAAGAAGAGCTGCACGTCTCAGCGCAAGAATCAAAACATCTGCATCCTGACTGTAAATGTGAACAGTATATCCAGCTTTATTTGCTTCCACTGCATGCCAGATCATTAAGGTATCGACTTCTTCTTGTGTACTGACACCAGGAGTGGCATTATTGGTGTAGTTGGACATCACTTCTTTGCGTGTGGCTGTTATCATACACATTTTAGAATGGTCTATTAATCTCTGTGCAAGATAAAGTGTCAACTAATCTTTTGTAGCTACACTTCCAAGGAATACTTTTAATTCTGGAATTTTGGTATTGTCTTCTACATTATAATCTTTTGGCTGTGCCTTTCCACCCCTTCGTCGTTCACGGGTTGATTCCTTTAATGAGCCAACGACAGCGTAGTTGTCAACAATTACCCTTACAGAATTGTAATTACGTGATTTGATATCAATGAGCTCAACATAAGCTTTGCCAAGGGCTTTACCATTTTCAAACGACTTCACAGCCATGAATTCTTGTACTACGGCTAAACCGTCTACAATTAGACAGGGCTGTGCATCTGTGGAACCGTATGCACCAGCTGAAATGAGATTGTCTTGGCAATCCTCCATCGGTGCCACTGGAAGATTCTCTAAGACAGTTATCTATGAGCCTTTATTTAATGTTGGGTGCACAGAACCATCTTGTCTCATTAATGTCCGATTAACAGTTGTAAATTCATAATTACCAATCACCTCGTCCATATCTATTTCACGAGATGAGCGCGCTACAACAAGTAGTCGATACATTAGACCAGACGTTGCCTGGAGGGTTAAAACATCAGACTTACCAGTACTTTAACCTCCTTGGTTGTAGAAGTCCATGTAAACGACTTACATTTTGTCATCTTGTCCCAAAGATTTGTATTTCCACATATTCTTTCATCAACAAATTTCTGCATTGCAGATTTTCCCACGAGCTCACAGGACAGGATGCTTTCCTCAACAGCTTTAGGAACTATCTCATTAGTGACAAGCTTAACCATTGCTGTATTGCCACGCTTGAATATTCCACAAGGTGCTAGGACATCAAATAGCTTTTTAATAGCTTGTTCTTGCCTGAGTGTTGTTGACTTATTGAGTTCATGGTGATCCATTTTACTCTGTTTCTTTAAGTCAGCCATGGCCTCTGTTTCATTGGCAATTCGTGCTAATTCTGGTGCGCACATACAAAACTTCAGAAGAGTAGCAAGAGACTGAGTGATGCCACCAATAGCACCCTGACCTTTGAGATTTTTGTTTACATGTTCTTGAGCATGATCAATACCGATGCGGCTGAATGGTATCTGGTTGGAAGTGTTCACAGTGAATTCATTTGCCATAAAGTCCTGCCAGATTTCTGGATCAGTAGTTTGAAGCCGACACATTCGTGCAATATATTCTGGAATATTCTGTGCATAATCATGCCTCCCATAAGCAAAGAAATACACACAGTCTTTCAAGTGACGACAGGTGTAGGAACCAGTCACCTAACTGGGTAGCACGCTGGAATTGCAGTAAGGTCAAGACACGTTTCATGTTATTCGTGCCCATTTGAAAATGGGCTCTGTGTTGTGCTCAGCATCAAAGTCGGCAAGCTGTTTCTCTATATTAAGTGACTCAAGTGTGATTAATAATCCCTTATGTGACTCACGAATGCTCTGTTTCGATGTGCATGCATCAGACAGTATTTTAATACTCTCTTCAAGAGCTACGCGGACAGCAGGCCTTTCAGAAAAAAACTCTCCTATCCAAAGATCGAACAATACCTGCAGGGTGACTTCGTGAGCTTCCATATCTCTGTTGTAATGATTCCCATTTATAATTTGATTAACAGTCACAGAACTGTACAAACCTGCTTCGACCCAAGCCTCGTCAATCCCGCTTCCTTCTATGGCCTTTCCCAAACATCTGAGAGCACATAATGAAGTGTGGAATGCACCTGAACACACAACAAACTGATCCTTGAACCGTGAATCCAAATATTCCAACTTCAACACTCGTTTGTATAGATCCATGTCAAATGTGACAACAAGCTTCCGCCCATTACCAGACACCAGTCTGTTCAATCTACAAAGTTGGTCTAAAGTGGTAACCAGGGTTGACCATTCGTGTGCTGGGGCATTTATGATAGGTAGAGTAAATGCCTTATCAACAATCAAAGAGGAATGATTCATGGATTCAGGTGTGTTTGAAAGACTGTTGTATGCAGCCCACACTGGTATCATTTGCGTTGTTCTCTCGTCATCTACTACTTGTGGACACATTTGTACAGATATTTCACCTGAACTCAATAAACACTCGTGCTCCTCTCGCACTGCTGGCATATTTGATATGTCAGTTACTGAAAGCATACCTTGTACATTATCTGACAAAATATTGGTAACATCAAAAGCAGGAATCATAACTTCATCAGAGGCAACTGTTTTAGGTTCTACATCAGACGAATTTAAATCAACTGTTTGAGATCTGTTGAAATATCTTGCCATCATCCAACACATATTATGCTTTATCGCTCTATCAAAATGTTCATCGTAGGAACCCACTTTATACGATGCATAATGGAGACTGAATTGAGGTTTGGGACTGCCTTCTAAGTGACATTTAAGAATCTTGATGCATGTGCTCGGAACACCTAAAAGGCCACCAGCAGAACCTTCATATAGATCAAGTGGTTCTACTTGCACATATTGGCTGATATACACAAGCTGCCATTGCATGGAAACTTGACTTTCCATCAAATGTATCAACTTTCTTACAGCATTGTCAGTGGAAGCCCGAATAGCTCTACCTTTCACAACACCAACTGGGACAAAAATACCACTTTTATTGTAGTTTTCTTGCACAGCATTGGCTATCTGACTACAAACCCTGGTCACCCGACTATATGATATTCCACAACATAAATGGCTGAGCAGATTTATAGCGGTCTGGCTGCGTAAATTGTGATATATCCACAAAGATAATCCGACTGCATATGGACTTTCACATTAGGGACGAAAAGTAGACAATTCAGACTGGGATTTTGTTGTGTATGCTACTTGCTTTGAAGTTTTAAATTCCTGCATCATCATTTGAGAAATTGTGACACATGATTTTCTTAGAGACTGATCTCGCGACTCAGAAGTCGCAGCCTTAGAACCTTGCAAGATCCATCTGTTTAACATTAATACCTCTACTGGCAATCCATATTCGCCAATACCATCTAGAGAGCCTGTAAATACCCAAGGTTTCTCTTTTCTGGCTTTAGTTATATCTTTTCTGATGATTTTGGCACATTTAAATATTATATTAAGGTCGCCTTTTATGTCTTGTTCAGAAATAGCAATATCGACTGCTTTACGTCCAGATTTTTTTGAATGGAAGACGCCAGGTAATTTACCTCTATGTTGGGATAGTTCAATGTCTGGTAAATTGTGTGTGATGTTTGTTATTAGTGTTCGTCTGGATATTTCATGACCAGTGACTCTGTTGTCACGCATCATATTATAATACAATTCTTCAGCCTGAACAGTCGTTATATAGCCTCCAGATTCTATTCTTTCATGCAACTCAGCGTAAAATTCCATCTCTGCTGCTATAAAGAAAATCATCTCCTCACTATTCTGATTAGTTTCAGTGCGTCTTTCAGGGCCTTGAACATAAATTATCCAGTATGTGGTTTTGCAGGATTTGTGATAGACAATGTCCCTAGCCAGAAAGTTCCCTTCTGATATTATGTCGGCCAATTGTACTTTCCAGGATGCATTGTCACTTTTATCTACTATCTCTTTGACAGATATCCCGCTATTCTCACTACGACAGGCATATACAATTTTATTATCTTTTTCCGTATTTTGACCTTGACAGAAAAGCACTTTTCACGATCAAAACGCTCTGTGGCAAATCTCAGAAGTACGCTACTAGATTCTACAAATAAGGTTGGGCGCCCCTTCCCCTTACGTTTTTCAGGATTATTGAGATACTTAATCTCGTCTCTTTTAGCTTTGTTCTTGTCTGTGGTTTCACTATAACAGCTGCGATGCCACTTAGCACCCTTTTGCAAAAGTTCCGATGCTGTTATACCTATTAATCTGTTCCCTACATTAATACAATCATGACTGCCCCATTCAGATCTTTTATTGACATTCGCTAAAAATGTATCATATGATTCTACATCTCGGGGGGTGGTCAATCTTTCTTTCTTATTATATTCTTGGCATTTAATACATAAACTGTAATCAGTTGGTTTATTTTTTGCCGGCAATTCTAATTCACTCTCCATCGTTGACTACATGTGTTACCAAATGGCAAAGATATGCAGTTTGTTTGTTTGTTAGCAGACGACAGCGCTTTTTATAAATAAAATTTGAGGATAAGCGCAAGATCGTCTTTTCAATTTACTTTGATCCAGAGATTCTAAAATTATCCCGGGCCATGTATTATTGTAAAAATACGTTTTTAACCTTTTAAACAAGAAAGTTTGGTATATAACACTCATTTACGATTTAATAATTATTATGATCAATATTTTGAGGTTAATTTGACTAGGTTATGTTGCTGTCTATGGCAGCAACATGTTCCAGTTAAATTAATTATGAAATATTCAATAGATCCAGCACCACTGCTACCCCCAGCTTCGTCGCCACCCAAAAAAAATCAGCAGCAGCGACGACGAGCTGGTCCCTTCCTCACTCAGCCACCAATCACACTCATGGAAACAATCGAAACGCAGGCCACTTTCATACACCGCAGCAAGGAAGGCTCCACAGACCACAATCTTGGAGACTCTTCTGCAAGCACAGCGGAAAGTTACCTATAAGTGTGCTTGCTTGTTCAGTGGAATATCTACCAGTGCCACTATAGAAACTGGAGCTTCCATTACCGTCTTCAACAAGCATCTCTTTGAGAGCATCCCACCTCATCAGAGACCATCCCGTAGGGCTTCTAACATATTTTTACAAACAGCCACGAGGGCTGACATTCCCGTGGCTGGAACAATTAACATCGCAATACCGATAGAGGAGATGCAATTCATTCAGTGATTTGTTATCCCCTATGATGCCCTATTAGGTTCTGATTTTCTCAGCACCAGTGAAGCTGTCATTCACTGCAGACAACAGGAATTAGACGCATACCCCTTGGACCGGAGTCATCACTGTACGATACATGTGCAGTGATATTAGCATCAACCGTAACAGTTGAGCCAGGACAAGAGGAAATCCTATGGGCCATCGTACTACAGTTAGGAAATAACACACACACATAGCTATGCTGGAACCCGACCCTGAATATATGATCACCTCCCAATGTGCAAGACCACAGATGATAGTGGACACTACCAACAAAAAACATATCCCCTACCAGGTATTCAACGGAACAGCCAATCCTATAGAGTTTGTCCCCAGCATTCACTGTAGTCATTTGGTGGACGTGATTTCCCTGGAAACAGCTCCCAACACACCTACAGCAACAGCAGCTTCAGACGACAACATACCGGAACACATGCATGACCTATATTTGCGTGCCACAGTTGGACTGATGCAATCTCATGAATGTGATGTATGACGGATCCTGTTTAAATACCAGGAGAGTTTTTCCACAGAGGATATGGACCTGGGAGAAACTCACCTCGTGCATCACTCCATTGACACTGGGAACAACTGACCTGTATGACAGCCGGTACATCGTCTCCCCATATATAAAGAGACAGAGGCACATCAACAAGTGAATGACATGTTGCGGACGGGCATCATAGAGCTCTCAGCAACCCCCTGGGCCAGTCCTATCATACTTGCAGGCCAGAAGGATGGATCTTTGCGGTTCTGTATTAACTACTGCTGCCTTAATGATCTCAGTGTCAAAGACGCGTATCAGCTTCCGCATATAGATCAGGTGTTAGATTCTTTGTCCGGAGTCAGATGGTTCTGCATTCTTGACCTGGCTAGCAGTTACTGGCAGGTAGCCATGGATGAGGCTGACCGGGAGAAGACCGCCTTCATCTGTAGAGATGGTCTTTTCCAATTCCGCAAGATGCCCTATGGCTTGTGCAACGCTCCAGGAACATTCGAGCACCTCATTGGGCAGGTATTAACCACCCTGCAATGGGAAATCTGTCTCTGCTATATTGACGATGTTATCATCTTTGGGTCTTCGTTTGAGCAGACCTTGTCCAATTTGGACAAAGTCTTAATGCAGTTCCGTACCGCCAACCTAAAGCTCAAACCCAAGAAGTGCCATTTCTTCTGTCAGAGTGTTGAGTTTCTCGGACATGTGATATTCGCAGATGGAGTGACCACTCAACCTTCCAAATCACAGGCAGTGGCAAACTGTCAGACGCCAACTTCCATAACAGACATGCAAAGTTCCCTAGGGCTCTGCCAGTACTATCGCCGGTACATCCATCACTTCAGCAAGATTGCATATTCTCTCTTCTAAATCACTGAAAGGGATCAGCCCTTCGAGTGGATGAGTGAGTGTGAGGTTTCCTTCAGGCCATTGAAGGACGTACTAACAACTGCACCTATTCTTGCTCATCCTAATCCTAAATTCGATTTCCTCTTACACACTGATGCATCCGCTTTTGCGATTGGCGCTGTTCTATTACAGGTCAAGGAAGATGGAACGAATCAGGTACTGGGTTATGGTTCGCGTACTCTGAACAAATGATACGCAAGCACTAAGCGAGAATTATTAGCTGCTGTGTACTTTGTTAAGCATTATAAACACTTTCTGTATGGACGCTCATTTACCCTACGTACAGACGACACCTCACTACGCTGGCTCAGAAACCTAAAAAATCCGGAGGTCCAGGTAGCGAGGTGGCAGGAATCCCTGCAGGTCCGACGTCCTGAGCAGAATCGAGCTTGAGGATGAGCAAGAAGTGGCCATCACCGTAATACGTAAAATACAGTCAGCTCCTGTATTCCCTGAGCTGCGATGCACAGACTGGGATGCGAAGGAGCTCGCCCATGAACAGGCAACAGATGTGCAGACATGGAAGATATATGCGTGGATCCAGGAGGGGGTACACCCTCCAAAGGAATCTGTTAGTCCTTTATCCACCATGACCAAATATTATTATCAAAGGTTTGGAGTGCCACATGAACAATGAATGGCATTCTCTACATAAATAACCGGATAATAATTCCTGAGCACCATAGGGTCATTAAACCTCAACAATTACATGACCGTGCTGGACATTTGGCCGTTGAAAGAACCACAGAGCAGAGCAAACAGAGATTCCACTGGATCGGAATATGCGATAGTGTCAAGGCTTGGGTCCCCAAATGCATCCCCTGTCAAAGATGTGCCATTGGCCAGCACCACACCGCACCATCACAAATTAAAATTGTGGGTGCACCATGGGAGCGAGTGGCTATCGATGTGCTCGGTCCCTTGAATACGACGGACGCTGGAAACAAATACATCCTCGTATTACAAGATTACTTCATGAAGTGGCTAGAAGCATTTGCTTTGCCGAACCAAGAGGCATCCACAGTGGTGGAGGTTCTGTCAAACAATGTGTTCTGCCATTTTGGAATACCCTATGAGTTACAGTCTGACCAGGGTAGTAATCTTCAGAGCTGGTTGATCTCAGAGGTCTGCAATTATTCCATATAGTCAAAACATGCACCACACCTTATCATCCGCGCAGTGACAGGATTGTAGAGACGTTCAACAGAACCCTTACAGTGATGCTGACTAAGGAAACACACCTTGATTTTCACGATTGGGATCTATGACTCCCTTATGTGCTCATGTCATACCACACTTCAGTACATTCCAGCATGGGTTATACCCCCGCTCGGTTAATGTTAGGCCATGTAATAGCCTTACCCCTGGATCTGGCCATGTCCAGAATTCTGAATTCTCTCTATGTGGAGCTCATGCGGCAAAGGATAGAACAGGCCCATGAGCTGGTAAGAGAAACCCTCTCCACTGCACACCAGTGTCAGAAAACATGGCATGACCGGCGGGTGCATGGAGACCCATATGAGGCAGGAAAAATGGTCTGGGTTCACAATACGCGACGTTCTGCAAATGTGCTGAGTAAACTGAGTTACCAGTGGAAAGGCCCCTATGTGGTAGTAGGTAAGAAGTCGGACATGACGTACCAGATCTGCGCCTTGGATGGCATAACCTCACTCATCCGCTTCGATCGTGTTAGCAATGACCCGGTGCCAGAGCTCAGACCGGGCGATACGCATAACACTGCTACCCAGATCGATGTATTTACGGAAACAGGTATTCCCAACATTAGTGCAGAGCACTGCGGTGCCAGTTCTACCCTTCTCCTACCAAGCCAGGAGTCCGGTGAACAAACGGCTAATGCTGAGGACGATGACGAGCCATGTACACACCCTCTCCCTCATCAGAGCGGGTCTACCAGGTCTGAGAAGTTGTATTGAAGACTTTCTCGTTTGTGCTGTCCAAGAGGATGGACGGAAAAGTTGTTCCACTGACCTCTTCCCATTCCCACCCACTTCACGCTATTAACCCAATTATAGAGTTGCCACAAGCGGAGGCTGAGGCTGTCCCATTTTGTTCAGATGGAAGCACGATAAGACTTAGAGTCTTATGCCCGTGTCTCCCATACACATACAGATTATTCAAAACTTTTTTACAACAAAATGGCGGCAAATCATAATAGTTTAATTAATTGTAGCCTATTGGTGCGCATAAGTGTGTGGATGTTGAGTGTGAGGTGGGGGAGAGTAGGAAGAAAGACCGAGATAGAGAGAGAGAGGAGGAAGGGGGGGGGAGAGGGTGAGAGATAGAGAGAGCGAGGAATAAGATCAAATGGAAGAATACCAGAGGTGAGCTCTAGGTGCTGCCTTCGCCCCGACCTGTATGTGTTGGGATGCTGTCCATTTACCCCTTAAACTATAAGTTCGCGAACGGGAAGCTTGACATACCGTATTACTTATTATCTTCCCATTCCCACCAACTTCACGCTATTAACCCAATTATAGAGTTGCCACAAGCGGAGGCTGAGGCTGTCCCAAAGGCATTCTTCTTGTGGGGTGGAACATATAACATATAGCATGGATGTGAAGAGGCTTGATGAGGCCTTGGCCTGTAGCAGAGAACAGGAAAACCACACAGCTTGGAGCACCCCTGTCCAAAACACGTAATCGCCAAACCATCCACCATCCAAGTCATGTCAATGACACCATGCCCCACTCCAATTGGCGTCCCTCATTTCTGCACCAAGTTCGGACATCACACGTCCCATCCCTCTCGCACTCCACTCGTCGCCTATTGACTATCTATCTTCAGATATGAGAGACTACTGTTTCAGAAGAGAGATCCCCCGCACCACAGCCACCCCTACAGCTGGTGGTGAGTGGGGAGGCAGCCTGTTCAGTAAACTGTCGGGTCCATTTTCCCCGGTACCTAAAAACTATGACCTGGTACTAACCATCGTGTAATGGGAGATGTCCATCCCCCATCTGAGGCACACACCCGCTCCTCCATAAATGCCTCATCACCCCCACCCCCGTGAGCAGTCAGAACATCACATAAAGACACAAAACGACAGAAGCATACTTGCCCTCAAGGCTGGATGCGTCAATTCTTCAATGCACGAACACTACATCCACGACCGGTTATAGGAGATATAACAGAAACATTCGACACCCCATTACAATGAACAGCTTATTCGTCACCACCTAAGTACGTCGTCAACAGTACATCAGCATGCACCTAAATTTTGTAACAGAAAAAGTTAGAGACACATTTTCTGCAACATTCCCTACCGCATGAACGCAGTGAGCTCATCACCCACCGCAAAACCTACTTTTCTGCTAAGCAACAGACTCAGCATTCCCCAGCTTGGAAACCTGCATATGCCCTCCTCGCAATACACCCGCATCATACAGCAACCCCGACTTCCCTACAACAGAACGCTACCATCAACAGCACAAATCAACATTTTCTGCAAACACCTTCCCACCATGGTATATGGAAAACTGATCATACGGTAAAGAGGAAAACATCGTAATCACCAACAGTACGTGCCGCCAGGACATCCCCACCCCTTGGAAGCGACACCAATCAGCCAAAAGACAGATACTTCAATTACACGTAAATATAGATTTGTTTTTATTGAGAGAGCCGGATGACCACAGTCTGTCGTCGGTAGCTAGTATGAGAAAGGCAGAGAAAGTGAAATTCGATAATGGTCTGATTCAAGTTACGACAGCCCCCGTTTTGATCATCCACACTCTAAGTACCCCTGTCCCGTCTTTTTAAGACTCGGCCATTACAGAGAGAATACATTCAATGTCCGATAAAGTTATCATCACAGACTCCGTAGAGCCCCCCCCCCCCCCACTGCAATACAACTTTGCCACCTCACGACAGTGCCGGATTCATCCAAAGAAAAAACCCCAGCCATGCGTATCTAAAGACCACATCAAAACGACAGAAACACAGACACTCAGGGCGACTGTTTCACAATCTCCATACGACGGTATTGTAATTATTTAAACTGTGGCACACATTTTCCGAGTGGTACTGTAATAATTAGGTTTGTGTCTGGGTGTGGTGAGACTAGTCCTACACATCGAGGAGGATGCTTGGCAGTCTGCCCACCCAGTAAATACAGTCCTGCTTGGCGCGGTCAGTATACTTGACGCCCGCAAGAAATGGATATGTTTAAAACCAAACAATAAATTACAGTCAGCTAAACTGTTATAATTTTGATTAGGAGCTAAAATGTTCCACCGCGACTACAAATCATTAATGCACGGGCTGGCAAGGAAGCATCAAAACTTAAACAGTTTAAAACACAAGAGAAGTTTAAAAAACTCTCTTACCTACAAGTTCCGCTCAGCAATCAACAAGAGCTGGAATAATATATACTATACGTGGAAGGAAGGAGTGTGCTGATAAAAAAACCCATGCACAAATAGGGACGCTGTTCTAAGGAACAGATATTCAGGAAGACATGTTTCAACTTTTCGTACTAATTTACAAGAATCAGCAACGCTAAGAGCAATGGGCACACCTAGTCTGATCAACCACGTGCTTTCAAAACAAGAAACCACGTGATCAGCATCACGTTTTCTGGTAAATTAGATCAAAGACTATAAACACGTGAACCGCCTTCCCACGTAGCTACCATGCATGTGATGGAGGAGGTGAGAGGTGATGGGTCGGGGTCACCGACCACTGACGTAATCACGCTCTCCCTCACCCCGTCGGGCATTCCAGGCTGAAATTTGAGCAGGCGAGTTTATCTAACTTGGAAACCTACTCACCCTAACTAAAAGGTGAGCATCCACCCAAATAAGTAGTTCCCGATTTTAATGTTGATCGGAGGCTAGATTTTCCATTACATGGAGATATAGGCGATTCTCCTTTATTTCATATAATTATATTTGCCTTCTATTTATGAAGGGAATATTAAATCTGACTCCAGGAGAATAAATTTGGCAGAATCCTTTTACGGACTTGACCGATTCAGCCCAAACCTTTTGGGTGTGGTCATCTGCCCTCCTGTGACGTCACCAAAGACTATAAATGTAGGAGATCGCGTATGGAAAATTAATCTTCCCTTCAAACTCGACACTGGGGAAGATCAGGCATTAGGCTACTTTCATGTCGCAAACCAAATTCTGCTAAATCTTTATCTTATTACTTTAATTGGCCCTTAGGAAAGTTATGAAGAAACATAAAAATAGGTTAGGTTAGGTAAAACATCTAACCTAACCTGTTTTTATGCAGTTCCGCACATAACAGCAATGTGGAAGTACGACGACCACCATGATGACAGTGACGACCATGCCCGACCGGACACCCAGCACCACATCAGTTCATCACATCACACCAACGTCGACACCTCATGTGCTACACAGAACGTTTCCAAATCTATCTGCTTCCTCCTCAGACGGTTGTGTGGAAGATGTTACCGAAAGTATCTCAGCATCTTGACTACACCCACCACGTCCCGCGTATGCAGATCGTGGCACCCAAACCTATTGGGGTAACTTTTCAGCCGATACCTGAGGCCATTACTGTCGCGGATTCAGCAGAATATTTATTGAGTTGTGCGGAAAAGTGAGTTATGCTTATTATATTTATTTTTGAAATACTATTCTTATTATTATTAAAAAAGTTTAAGATTGGAACCCTGTCCCTAGGCTGACCAGGGTCATCCTATACATCTATGCCAATTATCGCATAGCTGCGTTTCACCAATAATCGCTGCAGATCTCTATGCTGCAATCACAATCTATATGCCGTAAGTACGCAGCATACCGCAGCGAACTTGTCATTATCCTGATCATGCCATCCTAGATATTGCTGGGGCCGCCTGAGGGCTTTCTATTGCTTTAAGAACATTAATATTATTAGCATACTATATTTCTTATTATATTTCTTCTTGTTTCAGTTAACAAGACGGATATTGGTTGGCGACAGCCATCCATTCGGATTTGCAATAATGGGCCGAACTGTATGCATGTCCTCATATATCGACATGCATACATAATTTACTGTTTTTAAAAACTTGTATGATATGTATATAAATATATATATCTTTATTTTTATATGTTCTGTTTTTATATAATAACTTGATTTTGGTACGTTTGATGATTGTTCTCGGCGGAAAATTAATTATCCATCACCCAAGAGAACGCCCATGCAAGCTATTGTTTTAGTTATAATCAAAGTAATGAAACAAAAAAAAGAAAAGACCCGGAAAAATAAATACTGGGCCAAAATCAAAATAAAAATATGCCGCCTTCCCCAAACACTTCCGCGTGCCTATGTGCCTTCTCTGATAATCTATGCGTCTCGTGTCACTACTCCTCTCAGCTACGTGCCTACCCGAGAAGTCTATAATTCTCGCCTAGCATGTGCCCTGTACCGTCGATCCACGATGGTGGTATCATTCGTCACGGGCGCCAAACTAGGAGGGGGTGGTGTAGCGCAGATCGACCAGTCAGGTACGAACCATTCCAGCTAGTCTGGGTGTGGGACGGCCGGGCCGGGTACGTTCTGAGCATGCCCCCTGGGTGGGACGATACACGTGTGCAGAGCCGATTACGAGAGGATCGTAAAATGACTAAGTCCGTAAGATCATGTAGTGCGCATGCATGGGCGTCAGAGATTGCCTAGCAACCCATGTTAGCATGGGCAGAAAAAGCATCTCAAACAGTACTGATTTGGTACTCGTAATCCTTTCAGAGTGGTCTCAGAGTGGCTGAGTTATGGCTAAATGAGTCCACTTATTCTATTTTCAAATTATTGGGCCCCATAGGCCTCGCGAATGTATGCTCTCAGTACATGGGTACTATAGCGTGTCACGTGACCTGCTTCCCCGCCTCTGAAGCGCGCATGCTGATTGGCTGTGGCGTTTCATCTGTGACGTCACAGGCAGTATATAAGGGGTAGGAAAATCTGTTTCGAGAGCACTCATGTGGTGGTGAGGTGCGTGGTCTGAGAGGACGAGCGCAAGTGACTGCATTCCGTAATGCAGATATCCAACGTCTGCTGCAGATTCTTTCAGTTTTCAGATTCGTTGTCTCTAGGGTACATGCCACTACATCTGCAACCGCAGTTTTTGTAAGCTCCCAGGAAGATGTCACCCAGGGGCAATAAACAAAGTAAAGTCAGGTAGCCCAAGCCACTACTTCCACAAAGGGACCTTTCCAGCAGATGGGCCTTTTGTCCCAGATGTAGCTCGTCGTTCAGTATGTGGGGCGAGTGACGTACTCCGTGATGACTCGCCAGATCTGCTGTGCCACACATCCAGTGGTGGAAATTAATCCGCACATCATGTGTTAGCATTTTGACATTTTCGACCTAAGTTATGGGAACATTGCGTGATGCATCGTGTGAGCAATTCGATGCATCTCATCTTGTGGACTGTCAGAATGCATCTGCATTAACTAATATTTTTTCCATAGCCCACCAAGAACTATAGGGCATTTTTCACCTTTGACAGCAGTACATAACTTCTTAGACCATTCTGATAAATTAAAAACCTTTCATGTGAACTTGACTATCTACTAGCCATCTTCATCTGCGAAGGATCGTCTACACTTTTCCTGAGAATGAGCCGTATCAGTAGTATGACTGCCGTATTCTACTGGCAGCTAACTTCCGCATCGTGCGCATCTCGCGTTCCAAATCGTGTTACGCTTCCAACTATCATGAATATGAGACTTCTTCCATACTGATGACTAATAGGTACTCTGTCTTATTATATTATTACTGTCTTACTTTTATGTAACAGGTACTGATGACTATTAGGTACCACCTGGTCATTTGAGACCGCATTTTTATAGTTTATTATTATTATTATTATTATTATTATTATTATTATTATTATTATTATTATTATTATTATTATGTATATATTATCCTCATTTGCCGTGCCTATAAGCACCACAAGGTCGAGTGACCTTCTATTTTTACTGTATTTTTCTAAAGTTAGTGATATGGCATCCATGTTAAATTGTTTTGTTTATTATAAAAACTCGTGGACCGCAGTATCACTAGGTTACACAATACAGCAACAACACCCGCATCACCTTGTTCCCCGCACAGCATCAATTTTTCACTGAGGTCGCTGTTCATGTTCTCATTATGCGAACATGACATGTGGCCGACTAAATCTGGACTGTTCTAGCTCGATAGGATAGTTTTATAATAGTAGGGACGATTACTCGGCAGGAGGCATTTTGTGTTAGTCTCTTTTCCGGAGTAGCGGATATGTAACAACGCATTCTGGGTAGATTGTATAAATTGGCAATTTTCCGTAAGGCCTCCATTATGAGTAATTGTCCCTGTCTACGCACCACCAGTCTTCAGGCTTATTAATTGTCTGGACCTCCCTCCGCCACGTTATTTAGAGTTAGATCTGGAACTATTGGGGTTCCAGTGTGGATAGAAATAAAGTGACGATCACCGCATACATCTCCCACGTATCTTCGGATACTGGTTGGTTAGAAACCCCCGCCAAAGAAGGAAGCATTGCGAATATATATATGTGTATGTATGTATGTATGTATGTATGTATGTATGTATGTATGTATGTATGTATGTATGTATGTATGTATGTATGTATGTATGTATGTATGTATGTATGTATGTATGTATATATATATATATATATATATATATATATATATATATATATATATATATATATATATATATATATATATATATATATATATATATATATATATATATATATATATATATATATATATATATATATATATATATATATATATATATATATATATATATATATATATATATAAATTAATTACTGGCCTGCAGTGCATCTCTGGGCGATATTACACAATCCTAATAACAGGTAAATGTTAGCTCCCCGGATGCGGATCAGTAACAATCCGTAGCCGACACGCCGGTGACGGAAAGGATCCAGCTCTCCATCTATCTCTATCAGTGACTGGGTGCGGTCTTAGAACCCACAACGCCCTCCGTGGAAGGTCACTATAGTTGTATAGCTGCATCTTTGTCCCCATCTTAAAAAACTTGAATGTGCTTTTCAAACGCTTATGCACCGTTAGTTGTCCTTGTGATGTTATGTGTGTTCATGACCTGATGGTGACAGGATCGTTATATGATTCTGGAACTCTCGTCTCATGATAAGTATGCACGCCCGCCTCTACCGAGGGGGACTATCCGTAGGGTGGCCTCATGGCCACTGCACATTCTCGCCCATCATACTTATATATTAAAAGGTAGTTAGCTTACATTGCCAATTGCGGCTAAAACCAGACTTTGACCCAATAACTAAAAGATGGGGTATGCATTAGCAGAAGGCCCGCATAAATAAAGCGGCAACTACTAACAGAGAATCGTGGAACTTACATAAGATGGCGGTGTTGAATTCTGCGGAAATCGTCCATCCCACCTTCACGTGAAACAGCGTGGATCACAACACCCACATAGCTTCACTAGGTTGACTTGTTTACATAATTTGGTTTTACTAAGAGAGTGGCCCTTTTTGCCATCTCTCTTCCTCTGCTTCGACGTTGGAGGCATTTTCCTGTGACAAAGGCCCGCGCGAGGCACTTTCCTCTCATAACAAAATAATCTTCAGTAGGAGTTAATTTGGCTTATATTAAACTAGCTAAGTGGCTGCGCTGGGACTCTCCTTTACGGGGATACCTCACGGATCTCACTCTGTGAGGTACCTCTGGCGAGGATCACGATTATGAGTGGCCAACCCGGCCCCATGTACTAGACCTCCCCCAGGTAGCAGCAAACGAGTACGATTGTTTGACTGTTACCACACTAATTATTGTATGTGTCTTTAATATTATTTCCCGGCCGTAAAATGGAGCCGTGGAACCGTCACACCGGTGACACCAACAGCGGGAATGAGACAGTGAGGTTCAACTTTGGCGGCGATGGTCGCACGGCCCCACTTGAACGTGAATTTTCCACCGGCTCTCGAAGTTTGTTTCTGCATGATCCTGCAACGTGCAACACCGGCTCTGCAACCCCGAGATCCGCACCTAACCAGCTATCCCGCCCCGCCGTGCCGCGCACATGTGGTGCCATGGAACGGGAACGTCCGGCGGACCAGCGTGCACACCCAGAGGCTACAATACATTGCTCAATATGACATGTCAGGAAATAATGACAGTATTCAAGACGGTATTCCAGAGCCATCCATAGCGGCGGTGACAATTCAACATGAGCATGCCTGGCCAGAAATCGTTGATTGTTACGGCATCAAATGTGGAAATGCGAGCTCAGAACATATTCCAGCACTAGAAGATCTGATTGTTGAGAATAACGTTCATAATCTCCTGAATGTGAAACATCAGTTGATGAGCCTGTATCTAATATATGAAGGGTACGCACTATTATAAACTAACTTAAAGTTAAATTAAACTAAATTAAACTAACGTTTTTTCTCAGTAGGCCCAGCAACAACAGAGAGATCCATTTCTAGATATGCCCCGCCCATTTCTAACTAAGCGCCGCCCACTTTTCCCGAGTGTTGCCGGGAATCAATTTATATACTTTGAATCTTGAATTCCTGAATCCACACAGGTAAGCTGTTGAGCATTTTGAAACTAATTTGACCGGGTGCATTTTAAAATATTCAACAGAATGTTTAATAAATAGTAAATCCATGATGGAGCTAGATACGTCATTATGTATTGTGACGTCAGCCTAGATGTGACATACTTGAGTATGATGTCAACTACTTTAGTGGCAGACCCGATCGCTTTAATTAGGTCTTAGAGACTACTATTTGTAAGCAAGTATCTACGACTCTAGTGCATTGTACTTATATCAGGATTGCCTTTGTAATGAGTTTCGACTCTTACTATAAGACGTCTGTTGATTTGCAAAAAAAATGTATTTGCAAAATAATTAAATTGGTTTTCATCTGTCTAAGTACGCAGATCTGTGTAGTAGCCACCTAAGCAGCGATCTGTGTATTAAGACCTTTCCATTTTATTCACCCATCATATGACGTCATAATCAACTACGTGACGTGTAGGATGAAGTCATAATCAATGACGTAATAAATGACGTAGATAAGTTTGTTTTGAGTGCGAAATTGATGACGGACTAAGCGTTGTTGTACGAATTGTATATCTTTACTAGTTAATAAACACGCGGTTGAAAATCTTTGAAACTGATTTGACTGGGCGCTGTTGCTGCCAAGGCAGCAACAACACCCAGTCGAATTAGTTTCAAAATATTCAACAGCTTACCTGTATAGTTTTCGGGAATTTGACAGTCATGGAGTTCAGGGATCGATCGATCCCAACACAGGCCATGCGTGGGTGAAGTTTAGCTAGAGATGGGCGGGGCATAGCTAAACTGGCTTCCTCCATTATGCATAATTATTCACATGCACTCCTCGTCGGAATTAGGGTAAGCAACCTGGGTCTTTATAAGGAAGGCGAGGTCTATGTCAGGCATACATGCGTGCGTTACTTGCATACATGTGTGCGTGAGTGTGAGTGTGCGTGGATGCGTGCGTGCGCGCGGTTTATGCAAATGGGGATGGGGTCGAGTGAGGTATAATGCCTCATAAATGGGGTTTCCATGCACACTACAGCTTCTAATATTTTGAAAAAAAATCGACCCCTTACGATGCTGTTCCCACTGACGAACGATTCTCTTGTATCATTCTTGATTCACGTCTGCATTAGGTGAATTGTTAAACATCCCAATAATTCTTCATAAATTGAATTCCGGAAGACGTCATTGCTCTTGAGCCCACTCCCGGCGTAATAACACGCCACCCACCTCACTTTCCCTGCATAAAAGACGAGGAACGCGTAAAAGCAAGCTCCGAGTGAAGCAACAATAAACTTAATGTTTAGATTGATCATGCTAATTTATATGTTTCCATTTCACCATTTCCGTTCACCAAAGCTACTTTTCTCGCTTTTGATAATTGCTCATGTATCAAGCGCTGACATTTTATAATAGCTCAGTATAGTTTCAGACAAGCGATAACAAATGATGAATAACCCATTTTCTTCTACACATAAGCTTAAATGCTATTTATTTAAAGTTATATTTTAAATTCTACTGATAACAATTTGAGTGAAAGTGGTTGCTGTACGCGGAGGCCCATAGTTTCACATTTAGCTGCATTAATATCCGATATGTCGCAGTTCAGGTTGCAGCTCTATAAGTCACACGCTTGGTGACGGGTTATAAATGGAACAGTTTCGTCTGATTTTTGTTCGCAGGGGCTTGTTGGCTGTAAAATAAGGGATCGCAATCACATCGTTCATGCTAAATAATCTGAAACCGGGTTCCAAGGATGCCAAACAAATATTTGCTGATATTTTCTGAAACAATTTTACTGAATGTTAGTGTTATGTATGAAAGCAACAACCTTCAGTCAAATTGTTGTCCCAATAAGCGATATTCGTTTACTTACAGCGCTAAAGTATATAAATAACGCATACGACAAATAGTATGAAAGGTGTCAACCGACATCTTGGAATCAGCGAGCCGCGGTGAGTAAAAATAACGGAATTAGCGAATTTACAATTCCGTGACAAAGTTCTACGTGTGCCCATTAGATAATAATTTCGCATTGCGTTGATGGTAGCGGTCATGTCGTCTGATGGCTTTTCATTTTTGATGAAGATTTATGGCGGGAATTCATCCTCCGTTAATTCCCGCGCCAAATTTCACCGGTCTGTTTGTTTCACCACGAACTGATGACAACGTGGGGGAAATTGATCGGTGGAAGAAAGGTGAATCATTGATGCACATTCGAAAGCGTTGTTCAAAATTTAGAGTCTGCATTTTTTTGGGGTTGTGAACAACCACCACCAACAGATACTATGCTGATGGAATCTGACGACGTATCTAATATAGAAAGTGCTCTTGCAATCAAACTCAAGCCAGTTAAACATAATTACCAAAGTAGTTGCCAACAAAAGCTAACTCGAGCACGGCTAAAGTTGTATCCAATCTCCAAGAAAATATCAATAGTTAGTAAATTGACATTACGCCATTGTTCTTGTTGTTATCACTTATATTTAGTGGCTAAATCGTCATTTTCCTGGTTGTAAATCATCAATAGTCTATGAAAACAGTATTATTAGTTTATTGATAACTCGTCATTAGCCTGTGGGTCAATCGTCACTGGTTGAGGAGGGGGGACATTAAATTATTACTCAAGAGCCTATGGCTTATTGCGAAAAGCAATCAATCAATCAATCAATCAATCATATCGTCGCTGTGCTGACGAAGGGGCGAATATTACATTTTGTAAATTTAGAGTTAACACCGCCTGTCGTTTACTGGTGAAATTAACTAAACATTACAGTACGCTGTGTAATAGCAAACACGCTGGTTAAGCGACAAATCACTGGTGGTGCGGGCGAATCAACTACGTGACGTGTAGGATGACGTCATAATCAATGACGTAATAAATGACGTAGATAAGTTTGTTTTGAGTGCGAAATTGATGACGGACTAAGCGTTGTTGAACGAATTGTATATCTTTACTATTTAATAAACACGCTGTTGAAAATCTTTGAGACTTGACACGTCAACTTGTGTTTCACGAATAGGCAAACATGAAGTATTAATATCGATAAGTACTGTTGGAATGAGAAATTTAAGAGGCGAAAATGTAGTAAATGCAACGAATTGTACATAACGAACAGGCGAATATTGGGCGAATATGCCAATCTCACCAGCATAAAAAACGTTTCACGAAGAGGCGAATATGTATTTTAGTTAATTACGGCCTTATTAATTAGGTAAACACATAATGGTAATATGTAGTCCGTAGAGGGGACCAAGCGCTTTCTATTGGTATGTCACTTTGAGTAATACATGCCTTTAAGAGAAGCATTATTTGTGATGGTAAATACAGAAACACCTGAATGCGATTTTCTCAAAACTGTGATCTTCGATATTCGCCCCTTCGTCAGCATAGCGACGATATACTGGTCGAATCCAATTTTAGCTATGCTCAGCTCATCACTAGATAAGCTCCACCCACACTTTGACCGTGTTTGGGTCGATCGATCCCTGTTCTCCCTGAATCCCAATTTACAGAAAACTATACCGTTAAGCCGTTGAATAATTTGAAACTAATTGGACTGGGTGCCTATGAGAGTAACAGCATCCAGTCAAATAGTAACGACATACAATTCGTACATGAATTAAGCGTTCGAGACGAACTTATCTACGTCATTCATGACGTAATTGATTGTGACGTTAGCCTACACGCCAGGTAGTTGATTATGACGCCATATGATTGATTATAAACTGCAAAGGTCCACTAGTCTATTGGTAAATCGTAATTATTCAATGGCAAATCACCAAGGGCTTGTTAAGCGATGACATGCATCCAACTACACCTGGTTGTTAACAATGTGCGCCTTGAAATTTCAGTGTGTCAGTTTCAAGACACATATTCTGCAAAGCTGTTTCATTTTTTAAAACTGATTTGACTGGAACTGGCTGCTACCATAGGCAGCCAGCAAACACCCCCCCCCCACCACCAGTTAAATTAGCTTTAAGATCTTCAACAGAATATTCCTTACATAGATTTTTGTTGTTGCTGTTTTAGCTGCTTCAATATTCACCGGATAAATCTGCATAATTTAGTTAGTAGGTTGAGGATATGGCTAGAGAGTATAGTTAGTGGAATTTGGAGAAATGGACCTTTCCAGTTTTAGCTTCGCCCACACCGCGCTCGTATTGTGATCGATCGAGATCTGAACTTCCTGACTAGCAATTTCCAGAAAACTATACAGGTAAGCTGTTGAATATTTTGAAACTAATTTGACTGGGTACCAGTCAAATTAGTTTCAAAAAAATTTAACAGCATGTTTATTAAATATTAGAGACATATAATTCTTACAACGTGTCTCACTATTAAGAGTTAAAGACGGTCCATATAGAATCATTTATGACGTAATGATTATGACGTCATGCTACACGCTGCTTAGCTGATTATGACGTCATTACGCTGCAAAGAGCCATTCGATCGGTATGTGTAATATCTGGGTAATATACTAATTCTACCTTGTTTGAACTGCTCGCTTAGAAACATGTAGTATTATTCATCGCCAATATGTTCTTTGCCACAGAGTGTAGACAGTATTTGTTTCATAGCTGTGCCCTCCCACCTCCCCTTATCCGTTACTAGGCCCAGCCTGTGATTGCTTAAATAAAATCGTGTTAGTGTGATTCTGTTCATATCGCCCAGTCGTGTGAGGTGTGGTTCAAATTCAAATCCTCTTTTGTATATGTTATATTGTTTTCTATTTTGAAGTGCTATTTATTTCACATTCCCTTCATTGAATGAATTAGTCGATTGTAGTTTGTCTTATAATTTTTGGCAATACTTTATTGGGCGATGTTTGGCTATCCAATGAGTGTCCTATTCCAATGTTTTATAGGGGTGTCTGAACATGTTTAAGCTATTTAAACTGAGTTCCGTGGTGTAGGTGTTCCTTGTACATGTATCTGTATATGAGATTTGCGAGGTTAGTTTATCTACCATTTATTAAGGTCCAATCGGTAATAATTCGGCGTTGAATGGCGATAGCAATGGACCTTTCCATTTTTAGCTATGCCCCGCCCATCACTAGCTAAGCTCCACCGACACCTCGCCGTGTTTGGATTGATCGATCCCCGAATGCCCTAGCTATCAATTTCCTGAAAACTATACAGGGAAGCTGTTGAATATTTTGTAACTAATTAGACTGGGTGCTGTTGCTGCCATAGGCAGCAACAGCGCCCAGTCAAATTAGTTTCAAAATATTCAACAGAATATTTATTAAATAGTAAAAGCAAACAACTTGTACAACAGCCCATAGACCGTCATCAAATATGCGTTCGTGACGTACTTATCGACGTCATTCATGACGTCATTCATTATGATGTCATTGTACACATCACGCAGTTCATTATGACGTCATATGATGGCTGGGTACTCTGGAAAGGTGAATTGTATATCTAGTTAGTTCTCCATAGATTATGAACTTGGGCGTACTCCTGATTACCCTCCATAGTCAATACTGAAAGTTTAACTGCACCTTTTCTATTATTTCAATGTTTTCAATGCCCTGCATTTCACAGCCATATGTGAGTATTGGAATGATTACAGCGGCAAAAAGTTTCAATTGACAATAGAGGAATCCAGTCTGTCAGGCATTTATATGACACCATAATCAAATACGTCACAGGTATGCGTCATGATTGGCTTAACTAAGTTCGTCAGGAACTCTTAATAGTCCGTTATGTGTACGAATTGTCTGTCTTTATTACTTGATACCCATTCTGTTGAATATTTTGAAACTAAGTTTGCTGGGCGCCGTTGCTGCCATATGAAGCAACATCACCCAATCAAATTAGTTTCAAACGTTAAACAGCTTACCTGTATAATTTTCTGGAAATTAAGTTTCAGGAAGCTCATGGCTCGATCGATCCCAACACGGGCGATGCATGGACTGAGCTTAGCTAGAGGTGGGTGGGAAATAGCTAAAACTGTATTCATCCATTGATTTTGGCAGATCTATGTTTCCTATGCATCTGTAAAGTGCATTTAAGGAGCTTTATCACCCTCTCTGTTAGGTGCTAGTTTGATTTTTTTTATCTCTTTCTTTAAAATAGAAGTAGATTCCCAAAATATTTGTATTTTGCTGTGATTTCGATTTTCACATTGTCGACATTAAAACATAGGTTTTCCGGTTTGTTGCTGTAAAAGATTAAAATTCGAGTTGGCTTTGTTAATCCGGACGTTCGATCTTTCACAGTGTGAATTAAAATTGGTAAGCATTGTTAAATATGACGACAGACAGACTGAATTTGATTGAGTTGATTTACCGCCTCCAAACAGTAATGCCCATCCTCTCTCTCTCTCTCTCTCTATATATATATATATATATATATATATATATATATATATATATATATATATATATATATATATATATATATATATATATATATATATATATATATATATATATATATATATATATATATATATATATATATGCTTATATAATTCTGCCGTATTAACCATTTATCACTCATATCAGTCAAAAACGTCTTCTGCAATGGTGTTGAGAAATGCCCATTTGCAGACCAAGACACTATTTTTGAAAATTGACCACTGGAATGACTGGCTCGATAAATCGTCTATCGAAAATGTGCAACCATATATCGGCGCGAGTATACCTTATTCTGAGTCGGCGACTGGTATGTTAGGTGGCTGCGATCGTTGATGAATGCATCGTTGTTGACTCACGCGCGCGTTGTTTACGCGGATGATTACGGTGAAGACATTTCAAATGTGCCATGTGTACCGAATGCGTCCGCGCTCTCCTTCCATCCTATATAGTTACGTGACCTATCGCTATACGTCTTATATTGGGAGCAGGACAGACGCTTCCCCGCGTTATCGTGGATAAAATTGATTAAGAAATCTGTCCATAGTTCAATTAATCTGGCGGCATAGATGATGAAGAGGAATCGAGTTTAACGCCATACATCATGATTCTCTTGACGGCGTATTAATTCCTCTGTGTTGTCATTATTCATCCGGCCAGTACTATCGGGAGGTCATTATCTTCAAGACCCTAATTCATTTCACGTCAGAAGTTTACAGGGGCTGTATGGGTGCTGACCTGACTTGTACATTACATGGACGAAAAATAGGGGATCTCTGCATGAACACTGCTACTTGCCGGATGCCATGGCTATATGTGTTAATACGAGAACAATGCATACTGTTAAAAATCTATGCGAGAGAGAGAGAGAGAGAGAGAGAGAGAGAGAGAGAGAGAGAGAGAGAGAAAGCGAGAGAGAGAGCGAGAGAGGGAGAGCGAGAGAGGGAGAGGGGGAGGGAGGGAGGCAGGGAGGGGTGGGGTGAGGGGGGGGGGGGCGGAGAGAGAGAGAGAGAGAGAGAGAGAGAGATGGAAGGACAGATTATACATACTCAAACCGTGCTTATTTTCAAGCACCAATAATCATCAAACGCCAGCTACACGCTTCTCTCCCTTACACCCATTCATCTCTCACACCCACCCATCCACGTTATTTTATCATTTTCTTTATTAATTGAAGCATCAGCTTGATATACTGGTATCTTGTTAAGAAAATTGTGCGTACGTGCTCAGATTCTAATCACAGATCATATTAGCGGTCACGTACCTCGATGAAGACTTCTGTAACTTGATAGTTCATAATTAAGTCAGAGTTCTTCGAGTGGCGGGCTCCCAGACAATAATCAACGAATTATTCATTAGTCGGGATCGCGTGTTTTATATTTCGTTTTATTAAGGACCAAGAAATTATAAACTATTGAATATTATAGGTGGTCTTTTCTATGATGAAATCGAATGATCCTATTGTGGTAAAAATGTAAGATGAGATTAGACCCACAAACTAATAAAGCAAAATCGTTGAATGAAAATGGCGTAGAGATATATTAATTACTGATTTCCTAGTGAGCAGTATTTCTGATTGCCTTGAAGGATGGAAGGCGGCAATTTCCCCCCATTAAATTATATGACGTCATAATCAACCACGTGATGTGTATGCTGACGTCATAATCATGACGTCCTGAATGAATCTATTAATCCAGTTATTAACGCTTAATAGTCCGATACGTTGTACGAATTGTATGTTTTTGCTATTTAAGAAACATACTATTGAATATTTTAAAACTACCATAGGCAGCACCATCGCCCAGTTAAATGAGTTTCAAAATATTCAACAGCTTACATGCATAGTTTTCTGGAAATTGATAGTCAGGTAGTTCAGAGATCGATCGATCACAACGCGCTTGGTGTGGGTGTGGGTGTGGGTGGAGCTTAGATAGAGATGGGCGGGGCATAGCTAAAACTGGAAAGGTCCATTCTAGCTACGCCACGCCAAGTTCTAGCTAAGCTCAACTCATTTTCTACTCGCATATGAATCGATTTTAAAGGATTTACCTCTGAACTCCCAGAACAACACTTTCAATGTAATTATTACATATGTAAGTCGTTACATATATTTGGCAGCTGCAACGACCAGCCAGATTAGAGTCAAAATATTCAAAAGAATATTTATTAAATTGTAACTTGATCAAAGACATAATTCAAACAGTCGCTGTCGGACAATTGCCCCTTTCGTGACGGACCCCTTGCAATTTTCAATGTGACATCAGCTAACAAGTGATGTATTTTGATTATGACGTTGGATACTTTGAGTGGCAGACGACGTTTTGTTGGATTATTATTGATATGACATGGTCAATTACATTTGACCATCATAGAGCATTATGACCCATTATGGAAACGTAGGCCTATGTAAGTACTTATACAGGCAAGCCTCCTTCTTAAATCATCTTAAATTTGGGGTTACAAGTAAGTAGCCCTTTAAGACAGTGGACGGGACTACGTTACTTTACGACACCAAAATGACATTTCCTATGGCACTATATTAACGTGTATCACGGAATATATTATATTAATTATCAGGGTGTTGGATCGCTATCGTGGTTGTTTATGTCATATTTGTATGCATTTTCATGTCTAAAATTACAGACTCAGACATCGATATGTGGTGTGCGAATATTCGGCAATGTAGAACGTCTCATCACATTGTCGCGCTATTAGTCGCTGGTTACGTGAAACTTTGCCAAACGTTCTTTCACAAAAAGACTTGCTTATTCATCCGTTCATATTTGATCTTGAGATGCAGATCACGGGCGCACCTCACCCACTCCACCCGTTGTAATTACATCAGGCCTGATATAGGGGACCTCGGAGACATAACAGACACCGGGCTAATCAGGCGAGGAATCATTTCTGCGTGCATATTTGTGCTCGGAATATGACTCGTGGGAATTCCCGATGGCGTGATATCATAATAGTGGAAGTGTCGAGGAGTCAACAGCTCTGATATCTGTCTCGCTATTAATTCTCACATTTCATCCCATTTTCTATTTGCATGCTAATGTATTTACTACACATACGCTATTATTAAGAATTCATTGCACATTTTATTAAAGAATTTGACTGAGAGTCGTTGCTGATGCAAAGAGCTTCATTCACATTGTCCATACCATATTTGACATACCTAATGTCTTATGTCCATTAAAACAAGATTTCTTATATTTGAAATTCAGAATGAGAAGGTTTATTTGCATGTGTAATATGGATGACAGCAAGTCGACCTCTGATTTCGTGATTGGCTGGCGAGTCTCGTGCTGATGGGATTCACGTTGCTGATTACATTGAGCAGTGATCAGATTCCGTAATTAAGAGCATAGTTTATGATTAATAGACCTATGTCTCGAGATAAATCCAAGCCACGAGGTGTTTGTGCTGCTGGGGTTTTGTAACATATTCGAGGTGGTTCTATAACTTTAGCAATAAAGATTAATATGCCATTACTATCTACTCAAATACAAAATTGATAAAAATAAATGAGAAATTAATAATCTTGTCATACTTTTATATAAATGCATTATTGATAAAAAAGGGAAATTATATTGACCTTGTCATGTTCGAGTTATCAGATTGCACTATGTGATTTGATGTTGTTTATTACATGCTGTTCATTTAAGACGAGGCTTCTGCTATAAATAGCGATGCCCACAATAGGAACGTTTATAGCAAAACTGCTTCTCTAAGCAGCGTGATTACTGTATTCTGCGGCTGTAGTAGTAGAAATATCATACAGCTGCAATCAGTCTTTCTTCGCTTTTGCCCACTGTGTCTTGTCCTCAGCCAAAATCCTTAGCTTCCTCAGGTCCATTCTTGATTTGAGTTTAACAAGTCCTACTTTCTTGAGGTCACCTCGTAGCACGCTTAGCAGATTTATGCAATGACGTCCACACAGTATTAACTATTAATGGCTGAAGCGTTATTGGTATTGCTATAATGTGACATTATAGAATTTACGCTGTTAACCAACGGATCATTCGAATTCGATATTCGTCCCGGTGCAAATTCAATATTAGCTCATTATATAGTCACCTTGACAACCGCCTAGATATCCGTATTTAATAGTCCGGGAGTATATGTGAAGTGGTTGGATTTGTCTGATAATTTATATATGGCAATGCATTCGTATTGAGAAGACCTCAATGATTAATACAAATTTTGTTGGCATTTTTTTAGCGCCCATCTATGCATCACCTATGTTACCACAATGTACAATTTTAAACAGATAGATTACCAAACACCTATACTTAATAGTCTTCAGCATCATTATCTGAGTTTCTCTTTATATGGGTATAATCATCTGGTTCACAATTTGCACACGATTCGTCCACTACATCACATTTACAGATTTCAGTACAAACAGTGCTAGCGCATTCTCACGAACAGCACAAATTTTCGCACATGCCCATTCTGCATTTGCAGCCGACGCGTTCTTGTATTGCCTTGTGTGCAGCGGGCAGGTCGGTGATTATTGGTGTACAGCAGCCATCAATTCAGGCCTGGGGTAAAATAAGTATTTGTATTTGTATTTAAATACGCGAATTTTGTGTATTTGTATTTGTATTTGCCGTTTAACAAAATACTATATTTGTATCTGTACTTGTAATTGTCAAATACAGTCAAATACGATCAAATACCTACAAAATAAATATGAAACAAGATATATACATACTGAAAAGGGTTAGGCATACTACCTTCATACATGTTATATGTAATTGTAAACAATGAAATTAAATGAACAAGTCATCATTTTCTATCTTCTCTTATGAAGCAGTTGGCTTTGCTAAAAGCACTTTTAACTAGTAACATTTTGCATTCTAAAGGTCGTTCAGTGCTACCCTTATATTAAATCCATAGGACTAGTGGAACATGCATGATGAGAGCGAGGTTACACGCATATCAAACTCTATCTGCAAAGCATCGTATGGAAGAGATATGGTGAATGCAATGCCATTAATGAACCTTTCAAGTTTTTAGGCATTTGTTGGTGAAGGGTTAAGTTGTATTGATAGTTTTTATAACAATTTGTATGTATCCATGCAGTATATCCACATCTTATTTAGTCAACATGTTAGATAATTTAACAGAAAGTGATTGCTGCTTTTGTCAGCAACAGCTTTCAGTCAAATTATTCTGAAAATATTCAGCATGTTCCATCTTTAGCTCATTTAAAGCGTGACCCTAAGTATTCAGAATAATCTAAATTCAAAACATATTCGAATTGATTCAAACTATATAGTGTACATGTAACTGACTTTACCAGATAATTGATAGGAAACTACTAGAATCAATGGGTGAGGTCAAGTCTGGGTGTTAGTGTTAGTGTTGGTGTTAGTGTTAACACTGATCACTAACACCAAACCAGGTGTTAACACCAGTAGTGTTAACATTAACACCAGCCGTGTTAACACTAACACTGCATATGATAGTGTCGGGGTGTAGGAACATACTCTGATCAGGGGTGGTGGTAGTGTAGCTCGCGGGGTAGTGTCGGGCCATTCTGTTGTATCATGTCGACTCGCCGTGCCACAAGTGCATGACGAACGATGACGCTGGTTAGCATCCGGTCTCGGGGTGACGGATCCTGTATGAGACTGCCCTACGGGTAACAAAAACTGGCTCCTAAGGCCGGTGGAACTCAATCGTTCCAGTGGGGCCGTGCGACCATTGTCGCGAACATTAAATACCACTGTCTCATCCCAAGAATTTGTGTCACCAGTATGCCTGTCCATAGCAATTTCGTGATCTATGGACTTACAAGATTTGATTTGGTGACCTAAAAATATAAGTCTATGCAATGATTTTACCTAAACAAACTATCGAGTATGCTAGGTAAAAATGAGGAGCATACGAAAATACAAGACATAGAGACAGCCAGATGAACTTTTAAACATGGGGCCCCCGGAGGTACCACACAGACTCGTAGGTCCACAGAGGTATCCCTGCAAGGGAGGCTCCCGTACACGAGACTTAACTAATTAACTTAATATAAGTTATTATACCTCTAAGCTGGATGGAAGAAGATTATCTCGGACGAAAAGTCATGTGCCTCACGCGGGCACTACTCCTAGTGCTAGTTTGGGTGAGGAGTATTAGCCTTGCGTGGACCGTCGTTGCTGAATCCTTGCGAGAGGTAAGTGCCTCGCGTGGGCCTCCGTCTCGGGAAGGTGTCGCCACTGCTTAAAGCGGGAGAAGAGTAGTAGGCAAAAATGGACCCACTCTAATATTCCTAACAAAATGTTTGAAAAAGAAAAGACCATACCTAGTGAGATTATGACTATAGGGCTGGGTGCGGTTTTACATGAAGACGGGATGAACGATTTCCGAAGGATTCCCACGTCACCGTCTTATGTGATTCTTAGTATACTGAATTAGTGGTCGCCGCCTTATTTATGCGGGCCTTCTGCTTTGCTTCACTAGCTTTTAGTTTTTAGAAACAAGAACTATTTTAGGCTGCAAATGACATGTGTCTACCTAGCAGTTAGACATGGCTGTCATTAAGAACGGATGCCCTAAGACATCAATACTGAAGACAGCGCTCATACATGTTACTTAGTAAGATCTCCGAACTGGATAAGAATCCGAACATCTTGCTCCGTAACCACACAAAACGTCACAAGAAACTGGTTACTTCTCACAAAAGCATTTTTAGGCAACAACTGATCTATCGTTAGGGTGGGGGTAAGAGAGACGAATACCCACCGTAAATGTCCTTCCCGTGAGGGCGTGGCAGATCTAAATATCATGCCCAGACATTTTTATGGAATTCGGTGGGGATACGCATCTCGCCCGTCACCGGGTCCTATGGAACTAACCGTTTAACCTGTCATTAGGTTTATGTACAAGTTGCCCAATTTTGCACTGCGGTGCGGGAGGATTGTTCAGCAAATAAAATAATAATTAATATATGTTTTCGCAGTGCTTTCCTACATTGGCAAAAGTGCTAACTACTAAGTATCCGAAGATATGGAGGGAATGTGTGTGGTACCACCCCCTAGCCATCACTGCTCGGAAACCCCAACAGTTTCCCAGGGTCGGATCAGCCCATGATGCGGATAGGGACATCCAAACAATTAAGAAGCCACAAGGCTGAGTGGAGCATTAAGAGAGATAAAATCTTAGAGTTATGAGTCTTACCGGAGTGCGGGGCTAGATTATCGCACTGCTGGAAGAGAAGAGTATACTACAGATTTCTTAACGAAGTGTCTCTAATCATATCAAACCTATCCTATCGAGCTGAATAGAAACGGTTTAGTCGGTAGCATGCCGGGCTAAACAAAGTTATAGCACGGACAGTGACCTCAGTGAAAAATTGTTGGTGGCGGGAGAAAGTGCTGCATATATAAGTGCTGCTGTATAGTGTTTCCTACGTGCACTGCAGTCCGATATTTTCTACAAATAAACAAAACCAATGAACTGGTGGCTACTGGCCATATATATCTGACCAGAACAATTAATACAGTATTAAATGATCAGAATTATATATCTTAATACAGGTTAACGAACCTACTACGGTGCGGTTTTGAAAACACCCTACAGAAAATGAGAATAACTATAAACATATACAGAAATTATAACTAGCGGTCCTAAGACCGGTACGGTACCTTTTAGTCATCGGGACCATTCTTACGGATACAATATAATTAGAAAAGTACATTTAGCGGAATAATTAAAATGTTAAGTACAGTTACTTGAATACTCGGTAGCCATTCTTAAGTTAGGCTATCGTGTTACTGAAATTGATACGTCATCCTTTGGTTGATGTGAGTTGATGCATTCTCTGGAAGCTGGAAAGTTCCCGCAGGTTGGTTCCCGCAAGTTGGTTCCCGCAAACAGGATTCCCGCAAGAAACTCATGGCGGGAGCACCTCGCTCACGACGTAAGCACAATGGAATGTCTAACGAGTAGTCAGCAAGAGATACAATGGCATTACTGCTGTGAAGAAAGTTCCCGTACACCGATGGCACGGATGGAAGTTGTCAACAACCTGATCACAGGTGGGGGGGGGGGGGTTGTTAAATGCAGATGAAGATACAAAACAAAACGTAATGGTGCTGGGTACGTCAGCCAGCCCTGAAGATGCACCAGGCAAAGTTTACTTGCTGCGGTCGAAAGTTAGAAGAACCTACACAACATTAGTGCGGGGACGGTTGAAATACCTCTTTTAGGCGTGGCCAGCAGATCCGGCGAGTCATCCATCAAAGAACATTCTGCCTCTATATCTGTAGAATCACATATTCAGGCCGTAAAGGCCTCACCGCAAGTTCGTGTTCCGAAGTAGATATTGATATTCGTGAACAGTATTTAGAAAGTTCCAAATTGCTCCCGCAAGGAGGGAGTTACAAAATTGTTTTAGTGTGGTGGGTTGGGTAACTGCTAGCTACGGGAGAAAAACCGACAGAAAGCGAAGTAATATGCGTATGGTCTGTCGCGCTGATAGTAGCTAGTACAGGTCCAACTTGTTCGGCCCCTGGCCGAGGATGCTCTCGATCTCTGGATCGCGTCTCGTTTTATACTCCTCGTGACGTCACAGGCGCAGGCTCCAACCAATCATCGTTCGAGCAACAGCCAATCAGCGCGTAGCTGATAATAACGCTCTCGAATGTTCTAGAATATTCTAGAAGTTCTGCGTCCACGTGGTTATGACGTCATAGCAATATTTCTTAACCGATTTTGAAATGGTCTACAGATTTAAAAAGCCCATTGAATTCTGGTCTTGATTAATGCCAGATTCAGTGGGAACGGGGAATCAAAAAGGATTACAGAGTACCATCTCGGTACACTAAAAGCGTCATCCCATCTTGGTCGTAAACTATGTGCTCCATCAAAAATAGCATCTAAGCGTGCGCATGCGCACTATGCGCTTTAACGAACGTAGTCGTTTTTACAACTCGATCTCTCCCATAGGCCTATATATGCTTATGGCTCTACCCAGGGGGGGGGGGCGTGTTCAGGGAACGAATCCAGGACGGGGTGGCACGTACGCAGCTTAGCTGGTACGGCCGGTACCCGACCGGTCGATCTGAACCACGCCAGGGTGGCTAATCTATTCATAGTTTCGCACGTCCAGGAATTTTGGAATCGGCCGCCATTAAAGTTGGGGCAAACTTACTACATGTTAAAGAGGCCTGCCATAGCAAAGCATTGTTTACATTTGCCATGAAGCCCAAACAATTAAATTCTGTATCTGAGAATCTGTAATAACACCGCCAGCTATCAGAAAACGTCAACTCATGACTAAATTTTGCAAGATAGTAAAGAAAATGTAATTAAGGTTTTACGGCCCATTGCTCGTAATGTTAAATTAACCCCTCCGAAAATGGCGTCGCTCCCAGGGTATTATGGGAAATGTGATTGTGATGACGTCATCGCGATTCTATGTATGGGTGGGGCCAAAAACTAGGGGAGCTATATAGATACACTATGGTAGAGGAAAAACCTGGGGGCGGGGTGGGTGCCCTCGCCCCTACCCACCTGTTCCTACGCCTATGATCGAGTGTTAAATCAAACACGAATCCAGCTATGAGATTTTACATAGTGCCCTGGTCTCCCCATATGCCTAAAATAACAAAGGCTTGGAATGCGGTGGTGAAGTGGGTAAATAGGTGAACTAGTCTTCAGGAATTGATGTTTTTCGTTATAACTATGTTTTCATAGACTTGTCATTAACCTAAATTAAATGTTACCAGCACACAGTCTTCAGAATTTACCATAGATATCTGAGATATGTGAATCAGTCTATACCATCTCATATTTGTGACTCTTTTGCAAGGGAGGTAATCAACAAAAAATCGATAGTCATTTTATTTTTAGCTTAAATTGTCTATATGTCTAATATTTAATATCCGGTACGTTACATGTTTAAAAGGAGCAGAGAACACTCTAGATAAATATGACATCGATGTCTTCTCTCTTCCTATTTGAGCTAAATAATTATTTTCTATATAGACCAAAAAATAAGCTGGTGTCCCACAATAATGTACTGGAGTTGGCATATCGCTATATAAGGTATAAAGCTATTGTTTACTTTCTTGTTGCAAATTCGTATACCTTTTGATGTTAGATTGCGTTGCATATAAAAGAAATTATGCTTTGGCTTGCCGTTTATTAGCAGCAACCACTAACACTAACACCAAGACTTGACCTCAACACGGTATTAACCTCTAGAGGTTAGTGTTAACACTTAGCTAGATATAGCTATAAATGACTAAATTTTCATCTGCCAGTGAAAAGGTAAGCTAATAACTCATTCATATCAAGTAAATTCAGCTTATTTTATGCTGATTTGAATATCTGTTCGCCTTTTATTCGCTAATGACGTATATGAAAATAGAAGCAAAAGCAGGGGTTGGTATTGACACTAAAACTAACACAATATTTGCTGCTAACACCAGGTCCTAACACGGTGTTAACACTAAATCTGGTGTTAACACTAACACGAACGTCGAGGTGAAGTCTCGGTGTTATCTCAGTGTTAGTGTTGCACTAATACTAACACTAACACTAACACCCAAACTTGACCTCACCCATTGTAATTGGCACCATTTTGTTGCAATTCTACTGGAATAAAAAAGTAGTTTAAGTAACAAGTTAATACTAATTTGAAATAAAAATAGAATAATTCAAGAAAACTGTCACAAACTTTAAACATAAACTAATAAATCAATATAACTTTTATTTTTCGGTATTGAATGTTAGTTGGTTATATGCTTAACCGTTTAATCTCAGCAGACCTGATAGGCCTTCTAAAATTATTTAATCTAGGAAAGATTGTGTTGACAAAATAAAAACGATGTCAATACTCGGATAAACAGGCATTTACGACATCTGCCTTTAATATATGTTACATGATCTAAATATAGACATTGCTTTACTAGTTTGTGTCTGTACGTAATATATTAAATTTGCATTTGTATTTGATAGATGATACTTGTATTTGTATTTGTTAAAATTGAGAATGGCATATTTGTATTTGAAAAAAAAGAAGAAATCCCGTCAACCGTATTTGACCCCAGGCCTGCCCATCATACACCGCCCTGTCACAGTCGGTTGGTGATAGTAGAATTAGTTTGGCAACTTTATCATGATTCCACACAATGACCTGATTCTGTGCCCATCTTGTGTGCTGTCCAAATACTCCTCTGGTTAGTGGTAGTTTGTCAGATTCAGCAAATGATTTTCTGAAAATTTCCCATCGGACATCTGCAGCAACATTATGGTTTATACGGAGAAGGCACAGCTGTCACAAATCATGCCAGCACATTTTTGATCTCCGTAAATAGTCCTTCGGAATTACCCAGTTTTACCACAAGTCAGCTACCCACTATACCTGTAAAACGTCCAGTTGTATCAAAACCGCTAAAGGCATGAGTAGTATAGCCGGAGGTAGAAACTTACCACCTCTCTCCTGGAGCTGCCGATCCGTGATCCGTGCCTCCCACCATCCTCTCAATTCTGTGGCCCTGATTTTGTTGATCATGGACCCTGCCCGCTGATTTGTTGTTACGCAAGCCCAACAACCTTGCTGGTTGTTCAGGTTGGAACGACATCAACAAAATTCCCTATTACAGAAACAGCAACTCGCACTGCATCAGTCGTCCCATTTGTCGTCTGACGGGTAGACATCATTCAGATCATAGTTGTCCATTTAGACAAACACAATCAGTAGGTTAACACATCAACTGCTTTGCTGTTTCTTCTTGGAACAACGAACGTCAATCTTGCTGCTTGTGAATTTACTGAACAAAAACGCCCATCTGTTTCCGCGGTTCCCACTGGATACGACTAGGTTTAAGCCCTTATATATATAATATCTCTATCACTTACATACCTAGAAAGCAAGGAGACTGGGGATTTGGCCAACTTAGGTGAGGCACTCCTCGGCTCAGAGGACACTGTTGCCCTCATCTCCTTCATGGACTTCAATGAGAATGGTAAACCACGGGAAATCCGTGGTACCGTACCGATCAGAGACCTCATCAGAAATGTACAATCTGGAGGAGCCTCGACCCGTAACAGTGCCATGACACTCGAGGGCAGGCTAATTGTCAAAGGTGCCCTTGGGATGAGCTGTTGCTGAATCACTGGCACATAAGCTCAGCAGCTATTCAAGAGCAGAAGCTCCTTCCGACTGGATGGAAATAATCTAAAGATTGGAAAGATCACGGTCAACGATGTTAGCATCGAATGTGAAAAAGGGGCTGCCACTAAAGTCCAACTACACGAGTTGAAGCAGTCAGGGTTCTTCGGCTTGTCGTTTAAGACCCTGTAAATAGACATGGCTAGCCGTGCTTGCCTCATACGGATACCCGATGTTCTGGACACTGCTACTGACACAGGCCCTCTGCGTTACCTTCTCAGCTGTTGTGGGATTTCATGCTCGACACCTCCATCACATCGTTTGTTTCGGCCAGTGGTACAATGATGCTGGTCCAGCAGGCGATAGAGCTCATACAGGAAGTGCTTCCATTTAAACTCCCAGATATAGATGAGGCTACAACCAAACAGGTGCTGGTCATCCTTCACGCGCACGCGTAACATGTCAGTACCATACAGTAGTAGACTGACCGATGCCAGGCAGGTGGTCTTGATCATCGCCCACTCGGGACACAGAAAAAACATCTTACTGTGTGCCTTGCTAGCAGAACATCCGCGTGAGTGCTACATACTCCTGGTGTCCGACTCTGCTGCTGACGCTATCGATGACAATGACCAGTGGTATAAGGGCCCAATAGGCAAAATGTAGATCATACAGGCATTGATGGAGAAGCTGCTAGCAGCTCGACTGACCAACCCACTTGTTCTAGTCATCGATGACCCTGCAATGGACAAGAAGATGGTCACCTAGCTCAGCGACATCAACAAGCACCACCAACATCACTGTCTTCATCCTCTTTAGGCTTTAGGAAGTACACCCATGAGATCTCGCCAGATATCCACCACAATGCTCGGTTGCTGTACTTCAGCTCCAAGTGTGGGCACACGCTGCTGGGGACCATATATGACAGTCTGACCCTGAAGGAGATCAAACGGGACTTTGTCACAGGAGTACAGATGGCCGCTAAATGGTACCAATTCATCTTCAGCAACAAGGAGACAGGTGAGCTGTCACACTTCAAGCCTTCCCTAGAGAAAGCGGAAAACTTCAGCTACAAGCTGGATCCTGCCAGGAAGCTAAAGCAAAAGCTTTAGCCACTGAGCCAAGACAGTGGCGGCGGGATGCTTTTTTCAGGGTCGAGGAACTTCATCAGAAGCTTGAGGAACTTCTTCAGAAGTTTGAGGAACTTCTTCAGAAGCTTGAGGAATGTTTCTGAAACTCTATCCACTCTTTTGTCAGGGTCGAGGAACTTCGTCAGAAGCTTGAGGAGCTTCTTCAGAAGCCTGAGGAATTTTTTCAGAAGCCTCAGGAACTTTTTCAGAAGCTTGAGGAACTTTTTCAGAAGCTTGACGAAGTTTCTGAAACTCTATTCACTGAGGATCAGATGCCATGCCTCTCTTCTTCTGAAACTCCTCGTGGAAGACCCACTTCGTCCATGCTCTCTTAGCATCGGCGGGGAACTTTAGAAATACCTCCAGATTACTCTCTAACTGCATCCTACCTCTTTTGTTGACGATGTGCTCAACGGCCTCCTTCTGGCCCTCGGTCCACCCCTCCTCTCTACCTTCGGTGTGACCAGTGGCATGCCCAGCCTCACAGCCTTCAGACACAGCTGTACTGATCTCCGCTCAGATAAAATATGTGGCTCCAGCTTGTAGAGCATCGAACATCTAGTGTTCATCATCAGTGTGGAGGTGGAATATTCCATCCCACTTCCCTACCATTAGAAGATCATTTGGGGTCAACTCTAGCCTTTTGAAGAGCAAGAATGATGTGACTCTTGGTTGATTTGAAGGGTAGGCTGAGTGTCCTGCCCTGGGCACTGTCAAGCTTCTGGTAGAGTATCTGAGTCAGGGGTTCCTTTGTGCTGTGGGCTGGTGTGGTCTCCTTTATGTATGTATGTATGATTACTGTGCTCTGCAGCTGTAGTAGTAGACACATCCTACAGATGCAATCAGCCCTTCTTCGCTTTTGCCCACTGTGTCTTGTCTTCAGCCAAAATTCTTAGCTTCCTCAGGGCCATTCTTGACTTGAGTGTACCTAATCCTGCTTTCTTGAGGTCACCTCGTAGCACGCTTAGCAGATTTATGCAATGACGTCCTGTCTTTGTATTTGCTGGCTCTGAGTAAGGTGAATTCCAAGGCTCTCTGTGCTGGTGTGTTTTCTGGCATCCTCAGCACATGGCCAAACATGGACCATCATTGATGGGCGACTTTTACAGACAGCTGCGGCATATTACACATCTTGTATAGTGCATCATTGGAAATTATGCTCTCTGGCCATCAGTGTCCAGTGATGGTGTGTAGGTGTTTGCGGTGGCAGATCTGCCTTTGGAGCTGCCCAGCTGCTACAGTTATACATCATCAAGGATACGCAGGTTGCATTGTATACATGTAGTCTTTTTACCAAGGGCATCTTGAATGTGCGTAGAGCATAACTCCAGCAACTGTCACCACAGCTCATACAGCTCCTACTACTACTATAGCCTCAGCTGTCTTTTGACCTGCAATTGCCTCATAGTCGAGCGTCGGCTCAGAGAGGTTTTCAACCTTGTAGTACTCATCAAGACTCTCATCAGTGTCTTGGATGTTCCGGGTGGCTTGAGCCCTTTATTGCCATCGGCGTGCCTCCCTTTGGTGCATATACTCGAGTGCCTTGCAGTACTCAAACTTCTCCTTAGGCAGCTTCTTCATCGCCTGGTTATGACGTTTTCTCTCTACCTCAGCCACCTTATGGTGAGCGAAGCTGAGACCCCAGTTCACCAAAGTAAACATGTCTGCATTCAAGAGTATGGATACCATGTCTCTATATAGCGAGTTTAAAGCACTTGTATAGTCAGCAGGAACTGCAAGCAAAGTATGAATCGGACACTTTCGGGGATCCAGCTGAGGAGTAGTGGTGACAGGATTAAAATGATGCCACCCCCTCAACTGGCCACTGTTCGGCGATCCTTGGCCCCCACCGCCCTCTCAATCCCTGGGGCATAGGTTGGTGAGACAGGTGGTTGGGGTATGCCTCTAGATGGAGGCCCCCAGGGATTGAGAGGGCAGTGGGGGCCACCACGGATTGCCGAACGGCTGCCAGTTGAGGGAGGTAGTATCATTTTAATCCCGACACTACTACTACCACACATAATAGAGTCTGAACGCCCATTTAGAGACAAGCATCCACAGTGATATACACCACTGATCGCCTTGTGATCAACCACACCAGAAGGGCCAGCCTCTCTCTCTCTATTCTGTGTAGGCTCAGACAAACACGTAGTCTCTGCCAGAGTAGCATCAGCATGATGGGACCACCCATAGTGTCTTCCATCTACCTTGACAATGCTTACCTGGTAGGATGCTAAAGTGATTAGCATTTGCACCATGGCATACTCTGGCATGTTCACATGTTACGCAGAGTATCTGGTGCTGAGCAGGTGTCTCCAGCAGACAACCATGTCCTACCCTCTCCACTCCATAGAAGTGGCAGACAGACCCATCTCTTCACATTGGGTGAAAGCGGTCGTATATGTTTCTCCACAAGGGGTCGACCCAAAGATTGTACTGAGGGTCATCCCGGAAGTGGGCCCACTTGGCATCCAATATCATGGCAGTCTCAGTGCCCTGTGCCACTGCTGTAGACGCCAGCACGAGCAGTATGATGAGAATCATGGCTATATATGAAGAGTTAAACTGAACAGAATGAACCTCTCGAGAAATATCTGTGCCAGATCGAGCCCTGTTCCATCCGGATCGATAGTGATCTTCATCCGCCCAGGGGCAGAGGCTAGCTGCTTCACTCTGCCGCTGGATAAGAAATGTAGCTCTAGGACTATATGAGTCGATTGCGGGCTAGTGAGGCTGACTCGCTGAAGCAGGTTAATAGCACCCTTGGCTTTGGAGACATGTGACACACCATCTACCCATAGGATGCCCTCCTGGAGGTTAACAGCTTCTTCTGGTCCATCGAATGGACGACGCAGCAGTTACCACCTGTAACCCTGATCCGGTGACTCACCCTCGTCAGGGAGACACCTTCACCTTTGTAGGTGAGGAAGGATGATCCCCGATTGTAGAGCTTTGGAACTGTCCCATCCTTTTTCACAACAGTGGAGAGGGGAGTAACCTCTATGTCAATGACTGTGGGAGGCCTATATAGTGGCAACCATTTTTGCCAGTCACCACTAGGTCCAGCGCGGTACCACACCTCACTCTTCTCAAATATGAACTGCAGTTATTTTTGCCATTGTCAATAGCAGACCATCATGGGTCATCAGCGGGGCACCGCTCGAATAGGGTTTGACCAGATGAAAGCTGAGGTCTTTATTTAGGGTGTTGATGTCTGCCACCTCTGTATCCGAGTGCACAATCAATGGCTCGAGGATGTACTTCCTCTTCAGGAAATCGTACTGAACCACGATCTTGTGGCCATCTATGTTGTGACCCAGGTGCTCCTTCGACACATCCTTGAGGTCTGTGAGCAGCTCCACCCCATCACCGCCAATGGGGTGGAGGGAGAATGCCTTTGAGCTTGCTTCGTACTGTAGGGCGAATGACTTGCCATCACTCTCTTATACCTTGGCAGCATCAACTGCGTACACATCTGCGAGGTCAGCAAGACCAGTCAAGTGAGCAAATATGGGTTCTATAGCATTCTATTGGATGGGTTTAAACAAAAGATATAACCATGCCGATTGTCTGACTGCTGCTCTCCAGTGGTGAGAACGTAATCGCACCATCTCTAGAGGGGAGACGGGTGGTACAGTACCATGTAGAATAGGTCCTCTTCGAGGTGCCTCAGCGGGGCACAACATACACGCCGATGTGCTACATCAGCCTCCGGGCAGTGCAAACAGCAGCTCACTGGCTGGGACATGAGAGAGTATCTCCCAGGTGCCAACAGCAACCTATGGAAAGCTATAAGTCCTAGCCTGTTCACACCTGTAAATCACCTGGTTGACAGCCCCTCCATTAACATATATGCCAGCATGGATGGGATATCGGATGCCCATTTAGAGTTTACACTATTATTACTCATTGACCTGACGACAACATGATATCACAGCAGGAATATCTAACCTTTGCCGAGATGATGAAGAGCCAGCTACAGGGTTGTCCCTTCACAGATAAAGGCCTTAAACGAACAGATGCTCGCCCTGCAACAAGAAGGAGAGCAACTACAGCAGGAGAGCTGGTATCTACAGAACGTGAGCATTGCAAGGAGGCGAAGGAAAAGTGAAAGTTCCTGATACTGGCAGGCCCTCTGGGAGGAGAGTAAGCAGGACGCAGGAGTCTTGACAGACGACGATGAGCCAGATGTCTTCACATACGACGATGTCACAGACGAGGATGGGCCAGATGTCATACAGTGGGAAGAGGGGATGGCACAGAAGTGTGAGACCAAGAAAGCCAACCAGTGGCAGACCTACTATCTTGATCATAAGGTGACATTCCAGATGTCACGTATCAGAAAGCTACTGGGACCCAACATAGTGCTCGATATCCACTGCCTATGAGACGTCTGTCTCGACACCAGCAAGCTGGTATGGTTTGCCAGGCTCTCCAAAATGAAGCCTTCTATGACTCATAGGCAGATTCTGCTGGTGATGCAGGTTTAATCTCCAGGTATACTATGGCAAAATCAGAGTGGTGGAAGCAACCAGAACTATACCCCTCCCTGACAGCTGACGAGGACGGTACCATCCACGGCTGGCGACTCCAGCAGATAGATGCCATCAGGCAGCAGAAGTTGATATAAGACAGCCTGCAACGTCCTCGCGTGTACAACCACTGCTGCAGGTGTGATTGGAGCCAGTGCTGGTGTGGCAGCTGTGGCCACTCTCGCTACAGGGGTAGGTGCCATCGTCGCCATCCCGCTGGGTGGTGTGACACTAGCCGCCACTGTCTTGGCCACGGGCTTGGGGGTGGGGCAGTGGCAGATCATAAGGAGGCTGGAGAAGCATGTTAAGTACGTGGCACTGGCATAGAGTATACTATGGACTATCGACGAGTCTGTCAGCAAGGCTCTCGAGGATGGCCAGGTCACCGATAAAGAGTACCACCATATATTGAAGGTCCAAGCCCTGTACCTCATGGAGAAACCTAAAGTGCAACAGCAATACCTCAAAGGCTCCAGCGGGCGGGTTGATATGGAGGAGTTAAAAACGAGATGTTACTGCGAGGTCGCCTTGCTGGTCTCTGGAGTCGAGATGACTACGAATAGTGTGCTGCCTGTATGGTAGCTTTAAGAACACCAGTATAGATGGCCTTCCCACTGAACCTCACGACAGTCATCTGGAGCCAACCGCCCTTCTGGATACACCCTTGACTGGCCTGAGAGGTCTACTGGATGATGTACCAGAGCTAACACCGTTCTCCATCAAAGTGGGTGGACGGCACTGAACTAGCTTCTCCGTCAACCCACAACTGCTGACCAACCACCCCATCACCATCAAGGATGCGAAGCAAGCTCATACTTGGATGGCTGCTCCAAGCCTCTCATACTGGAATCAGCAGCTGAAATTTGCCGTGTGGTGTGCCATGGCAGGGTGTGGAGTAAGTTCCACCCTGCTTCACTCCTATTCTGGTATTCCTGAAGCTATGCTCATCGCCAGCTGTCTCAGATTCCACATGTACTTCACAGTGCGACGAATCCTCCATGAGCTGGGTGGAAGCCTCCCTGATACAAACGACTTCGACCCACAGCTCAACAGTCATAGCATCTCAGCCACAGGCTCCATGGAGCATTCATGTGGAAGAGCATCACCCTACCATCTTCGATGTGTCGGATGCGATAGGTATGGGTGTAGCAGAGTTAGAAGACGTTCTGGCCAGTCTGCTGGATCTTTTGCATGATCTGGCCTGTGAGGTCTCCTTCTAGACCTCTGAAGAATGTCCAGTGTACTGACCGGCATCCTCTATCCTCTGTCTCCCTTTCACCGAGACGCTGGTCGAGAATGTGTTTGCCTTCTCGCCTCATGCTCTGGGCTAAGGGTTCAGACCGTGGCCCCTCATCACTCGCTTAGTGATCCTGCATAGGGGAGGTAAGCTCTCCAGTGGATGGTCCACCATCCACCTCGCTACACTCTTGGCTCTCAAGCTAGCTGTCACCTCATCGTCCAACTGACGATGCTCACGTATCCACTGCGGTTTCTTGTGGGGATTCCAAGGATCATTTTTGGCAAGCACTGGATACCTTCCCATCTTCATTGCTCAGGAGAGTCCCTTCTGCCACTCCTCGGCACGAGCCTTTCCGATCATCTGGAGCAGGTCGGCTTGCTTGACCTTAGGGTAGCCTCTAAGGCCGAATTGCTTTGCAATAGCGCGAAGCTGTGCAGCAGTAATCATGGTGTATATTACTGTGGATGCCTGTCTCTAAATGGGCGTTCAGACCCTATTATGTGTGGTTGATCACAAGGCGATCAGTGGTGTATATCACTATGGATTCTTGTCTCTAAATGGGCGTTCAGATCCTATTATGTGTGGTTGATCACAAGGCGATCAGTGGTGTATATCACTGTGGAGTCTTGTCTCTAAATGGGCGTTCAAACGCTATTATGTGTGGTTGATCACAAGGCGATCAGTGGTGTATATCACTGTGGAGGCTTGTCTCTAAATGGGCATTCAGACACTGGTAGTAGTAGTGTCGGGATTAAAATGCCGCCGTTCAGCGATCCGTGGTGGCCCCCACCACCCTCTCAATCCCTGGGGGCCTCCATCTAGAGGCAGACACCAACCACCTGTCTCAACAACCCTGGGGGCCTCCATCTAGAGGCATACACCAACCACATGTCTCAACAACCCTATGCCCAGGGATTGAGAGGGCGGTGGGGGCCACGGATCGCCAAACTGCAGCCAGTTGAGGGAGGTGGTATCATTTTAATCCCGACACTACTACTTGAGGTCTACGATGAGGACTACGATGAGAACGACCATGATGAAGACGAGGACAATGATGAGGATGCCTATGATGAGGAGCACTATGATGGTAATGATATAGAGCCAGAATCCCATAGACTAATCCACCGAGCCAAAGGGATTTATCGTACCTACGTGAATGGCTCTCTTGGCCCACTAGTGGCAGTTGGGGCTCTGATCGCTCTGTTAATGTCAAAAGCTAGTGAGATGGTCCGCAAAATCGCCAACAATTATCTAGATCGAGTTGAGAAGATCTCTGAGGCTATTCCAGCCATTTCTCGGTGGTAGGTACATTCTTTGGCGTTGCTGGTATTTTCCCCATATGTTGCCATAGCCCTGGCTGCCGAACATTTAAGACGTGCTATATAGGATGGCTTCTCTGCAGGACCTCGTCAAGACCCTTAACTGGCAAGCCTTTGTTGATAAGGTTCCTTTAAGTGAGGATCCGGCAAAGATTAGACAACGGTGTTCACAGGTAAATCGAAGAGGTGTTCATCGATGGTCGGATGAATGATGGCCATCTGTCCATCTGTCTAGAGTTTGCCCGAGCTGTACAGGAGAGGACATGTGTCGACCTCAGTGATGACGTCTGAGTGCTCATCCACGATCTCTCTTGAAAATCTCTATTACCGGGCCGGCGGCTATTATCGTGAGTCTTACCAGCTGCTGTCACCAGTCACAGATTCACCTTGGAGATGGTTAGCCAGTGACTTACCAGGCAGGTGATGTGACAGATCTACAGACCTCATCCACGGCACATTCGGTATTCACACTTCGATGAACCTGTCCCAAACAGAGTTCACCAGGCAGATGCGCTGTTCCTTCCACATGATCGGGACTGTTCCAGAGACACATGCAAGACCTACAAGTACACCCTCACCTTCGTCGATGTCGCCAGCCCCTCTCTGCCTGTGTCTGGTTCCACCGCTCGACGATAGCCTGGGCATGGTGATGTCCGACCTCGCCTCGTCTAATTGTGACAACATGGCTGCACATGAGGGACACAGTCTCACCTCTAAACTCCTTAACCTCATCCACTTGCAGCAACTCTAGCCACTGGAGGGGATTTTGTGGGTTCATGTTCCCACATCAGTATGCTCAGGAGATGGCTTACCCATTGTGGTGGAGAGATCCAATGCTGAGGTCACTCGCTTGATAGGGCAAATGCCAGGCAAGGCCATTCAGCGATCCTCTGTGGTCCAACCTTGATGCTCTGTTCAAGACCTCTACTCTGAGGGCAGACTTCCATCCGATGTCCTGGTTCGGTATTTGTATGAGCCTGGCGAGTTGGATGTAGGCGAGCGACTGACCCCAACTGGTTGATAGATGTACACAAGATTGATAGGTATGTGGAGGCGGCTGGACAACCAATACTGTAGTACCTGGCATGGTCTGAGAGCAGTCCTAGGCGGCCGTTTGTACGAGAGGGGCTTCAGCTTATCCCTACAGACACCCAGGTACCTCCACCGGGAGTGCTTACATCGAGTAGACATCGTCCAGAGTAGACATCGACCAGATCGTAAGCGCTGGGCTCCGAGTTGACATCGTCCAGATCATAGTCGCTTCGGCTGTCGTTCAGCAGTTGCACAGGTTGCCATTGTGCAAGCACGACCGACAAGGTAGGTGGTGCCATGGTTCCACTCCATTGTTCAGCTGCTTGCATCAGAGAATGACAACGATACTCGATAGGCTCTGTGTAGATACCATCAGGTAACACATACTACTTATTGTAATAAGCGAACAGGCCAAGTTTTTCCTGTTCATACGTCACCTTACCCTGGTTGTGCATACAAAGACCATGATTTGTAGCTTTGTCTAATACACCATGAAGAGCGCTGTAAACCCTTTGCCAAGACACGTTGTTCTGACATTTAGACATACCCTTGGTTGAGCAGTTGTTGTTACATTGTTCTAACATGTCCATATTCTCCATGAAGTAACACTTGGAGCAAAGAGCAATACCATGATTGCCTTCGAACTCGAGGTTGAACAATCCCGCAGTACGGCCAGACCACTTGTCCCAAGCCAACCAGTTCTGTTTGCAAGCTTCATATTCTGCACACATCTCCGGACCTATCACCTCATCGAGATTTTCCCCCAACTATAGTGATATAGGCAGAATTGGTGTCCATCTGCATCAAATACATACAAGATACCCAGACCCTACTGAACCACACCCAAGGTTTAAGAGCCTTGATATAGACTTTATCAAACATGCATTATAATACATGTAAATGGCTTATGTGAGGTAAGCCTTTTCGATGCTTAAGGAACTGTGGTGGAGAATATTGTGTGACACACAATGCCCAGTTTCAGAAGGCTGCTGTTGAGCCGAAGCCATGCAAAGGATACGGGGCAGGTATTTATACAGACTGTGGACTATGTAAAGCATGCGGGGGTCATAAACATTCCAACAGGAATGAACTACAAGAAGATCTGCGCCAGGAGAAAGTTCAGTTTAGTTATGGAAGAACTTAAACGCATCATGCCACGCATTTAGAGACAAGCCTCCACAGTGATATACACCACTGATCGCCATCATCCACAGGGCCGGCCTCTCTATTCTGTGTAGGCTCAGACAAACACGTAGTCTCTGCCAGAGTCGCATCGGCACGATGGGACCACCCATAGGGGCTTCCATCTACCTTGACAATGCTCACCTGGGAGGAGACTAAAGTGATTAGCATGTGAACCATGACAGACTCTGGCATGTTCACATGTTACGCAGAGAATCTGGTGCTGAGCAGGGGTCTCCAGCAGACAACCACGGCCTACCCTCTCCACCCCATAGAAGTGGCAGACAGACTCGATCTCTTTACGTGGGTGAAAGTGGTCGTACATGTTTCTCTGCAAGGGGTCGACCCAAGGATTGTACTGGGAGTCATCCCGGAAGTGGACCCACTTGGCATCCAATATCATGGCAGTCTCAGTGCCCTGTGCCACTGCTATAGACGCCAGAACGAGCAGTATGATGAGAATCATGGCTATATATGAAGAGTTAAACTGAACAGAGTGAACCCCATGAGAAATATCTGTGCCAGATCGAGCCCTGTTCCATCCGGATCGATAGTGATCTTCATCCCCTCAGGGGCAGGGGCTAGCTGCTTCACTCTGCCGCTGGCTAAGAAACATAACTCTAGGACTATATGAGTCGTTTGCGGGCTAGTGAGTCCGACTCGCTGAAGCAGGTTAACAGCACCCTTGACTTTTGACACATATGACACACCATCTACCCGTAGGGTGCCCTCCTGGAGGTTAACAGCTTCTTCTGGTCCATTGAATGGACAACGCAGCAGGAGCTTCCACCTGTAACCCCGATCCGGTGACCCACTCTCGTCAGGGAGACACATTCACCTATGTAGATGAGGAAGATGCTCCCCGATTGTAGAGCTTTCGAACTGTCCCATCATTTTTCACAACAGTGGAGAGGGGAGTAACCTCTATGTCAATGACTGTGGGAGGCCTATATAGGGGCAATCATGTCTGCCAGTCAACCCCAGGTCTAGCGCGGTACCACACTTCATTCTTCTCAAATATGAACTGCAGGTTTTTTGGCAGGGTCAATAGCAGGCCATCATGGGCCATCGGCGGGGCACCTCTCGAATAGGCTTTGACCAGATGAAAGCTGAGGTCGTTATTTAGGGTATTGATGTCTACCACCTCTGTATCCGAGAGCTCAATCAACGGCTCGAGGATGTACTTCCTCTTCAGGAAATCGTACCGAAACACAATCTTGTAGCCATCTATGTTGCGATCCCTGTGCTCCTTCATCACATCCTTGAGGTCTGTGAGCATCTCCACCCCATCACCACCAATGGGGTGAAGGGAGAATGCCTTTGAGCTTGCTTCATACTGTAGGGCGAAGGACTTGCCATCACTCGCTTCTACCTTGACAGCATGAACTGCATATTCATCTGCGAGGTCAGCAAGACCAGTCGAGTGAGCAAATATGGCTTCCATAGCACGCTATAGAAGGGGTTTAAACAGGAGATATAACCATGCCGATTGTCCGATTGCTGCTCTCCGGTGGTGAGAACGTAATCTCACCCACTCTAGAGGGGAGACGGGTGGTACAGTACCGTGTAGAATGGGTCCACTTCGAGGTGCCCTAGTGGAGCACAACATACATACATGCCGATGTGCTACATCAACGTCCGGGCGGTGCACACAGCAGCTCACTAGTAGAAGTAGGCGAGGACGTGATAGAGTATCTCCAGGTGCCAACAGCAACCTATGGAAAGCTATCAGTCCTAGCCTGTTCATACCTGTAAATCACCTGTTTTACAGCCCCTCCATTAACATTTATGCCAGCACGGATGGGATATCGGATGCCTATTTAGAGTTTACACTCTTATTACTCATTGACATGACATGATATCATAACAGCATTATCTGCCCTTGGCCGAGATTATGAAGAAAGAGGTTCGCCCCTTCATGACTCCTGCACAGATAAAGGCCTTAAACGAACAGAGGCTCACACTGCAACAAGAAGGAGAGTGACTACAGCGGGAGAACTGGTATCAACAGAACGCGAGCCTTGCAAGGAGGCGAAGGAACAGTGAAAATTTCTGATACTGGCAGGCTCTCCTGGAGGAGAGTAAGCGGGACGCAGGAGTCTTGACAGAGGATGATGAGCTAGATGTCTTCACAGACGAGGTTGAGACAGGTGTTTTCTCAGACTAGAATGAGCCAGATGGCATACAGTGGAAAGAGGAGATGGCACAGAAGTGGAAGACCTACTATCTTGGTGATACGGTGAAGTTCCAGATGTCACGCCTCAGAAGGCTACTGGCACCCGACATAGTGCTGGATGCCCTCTGTCTGAAAGACGTCTGTCTCGAAACCAGCAAGCTGGCATGGTTCGCCAGGCTCTCCATTCTGCAGGTGATGCAGGTTTAATCTCCAGGTATACTAGGGCAAAATCAGAGTGGCGGAAGCAACCAGAAATATATCCTGATGGCTGATGAGGGGGGTACAGTTCACGGCTGGCGACTCCAGCAGATAGATACCATCAGACAGAATCTCGTCCATGAGACAGAAAAGTACAGCAGAATGTGCAGGCGATATAAAACAGCCTACAACGTCCTCGCACGTATATCCACTGCTGCGGGTGTGATTGGAGCCAGTGCTGGGGTGGCAGCTGTGGCCACTCTCGCTACAGGGGTGGAGGCTATCGTCGCCATCCTGCTGGGTGGCATGACACTAGCCACTACTGTCTTGGCCACAGGCTTCGGGGTGGGGCAAGGGCAGATCACAAGGAGGCTGGAGAAGCATGCTAAGTACATGGCACTGGCACAGAGTATGCTACCGACTATCGACGAGTCTGTCAGCAAAGCTCTCGAGGATGGCCAGGTCACCGATGAAGAGTACCACCATATATTGAAGGTCCAAGCCCTGTACCACACAGAGAAACCTAAAGTGCGACAGCAATACCTCAAAGGCTCCAGCGGGTGGGTTGATATGGAGGAGTTAAAAAACGAGATGTTATGGCGAGGTCGCCTCGTTGGTCTCTGGAGTCGAAACGACTACAAATAGTGGGCTGCGGTAGCTTTAAGAACACCAGTATAGATGGCCTTCCCACTGAACCTCACGACAGTCATCGGGAGCCAACCACCCCTCCTGGGTACACCCTTGACTGGCCTGAGAGGTCTACTGGATGATATACCAGAGCTAACACCGTTCTCCATCACAGTGGATGGACGGTCCCGAACCAGCTTCCCGTTAACCCACGACCGCTGACCAACCACCCCATCACCATCAAGGATGCGAAGCAAGCTCATACTTGGATGGCTGCTCCAAGCCTCTCATACTGGAATTAGCAGCTGAACTTTGCCGTGTGGTATGCCATGGCAGGATGTGGACTAAGTTCCACCCTGCTTCACTCCTATTCTGGTACTCCTGAAGCTGTGCTCATCGTCAGCTGTCTCAGGTTCCATGTGCACTTCACGGTGCAATGAATCCTCCATGAGCTGGGTGCAGGCCTCCCTGATACGAACGCCTTCGACCCACAGCTCAACAGTCATAGCGTCTCAGCGGGCTGCAGACTATGGAGAGAGTTCAGCGCTCACCCAGATTATCGGTGGCATGTTGGTGACAACATTAGTCTAGGGGTTATGTATGGTGACCCGAGACATGACTACTCAGGATTCCCCTATTGAACCCCCCGATGAGTAGGCCATCGGAAGACAGCGACATTCTCGTTCGATCCAGTCTCTGACCCTGGAGCACTGGTGCAAAATATGCACATCACTGGCTTGCGGCAGGACTATCCAGATGAGTGGAAGTACTTTGTTCCACACACCACCTCAGGCCTCACACCAGCAGGGATCGTTCGGATCAACCAGTCCCTGGAAGCACTGTGCTACGGCCTCCTTACAGCACAGACACAGATGTGACATTCCATAGATGGTGTCAGTAGAGCAGAGGTCCAGGCCATGTTCATCAGTCTTATTGCTAAGTTCCAGCAGGGTTTGCAGAAGCTCCATCGCAAACTTGTATTTGCTATTTCGCCACACTTACGGTTGATTCCAAGGGCTGCAGGGTTCGGCAGCACATCCTTTTTCCAGCTTGTAGTATCACAGAGCCTTGTTCAGCTCCGAGTCCGGTGAGGCCATGGCGGTCTGCAACTGCTGGAACACATCTGACAGATACTCCCGATCCTTGTAGAAACCTTTCTCTCACAGGAGCTGCTCGATGATACTCTCGCCCATGATAAGATATTCGAGGAGGCAGATCTGTCCTTTGCCAAAGATGGAGCTTCACAGCTGTCAGCTCATCTGTCAGCTCAGCACCAGAGAGCTGAGCGAGCTCATCTGGTGTCTTCTTCTTGTAGTCCTTCAACTCCCTCCGGAAGTACTTCTCGCATAGTGTGAGCCTGGACATGTTTAAGATGTCTCAACAGAGAGATGAATATTATTGAGTACCAACCTGGCCACCTGGCCACTTAGCTCTCTCGACAGGGGATGCAGACGTTTAACCGCATTGTATACTCAGTGCTTGAACAATGACGTCAACGGTACAGATCGTGAAGCAACTGCCCGAGAGCCAGGTGAGTCTTCAGAAGGTGAACACCAAAACACAGAAGTTACTGACCAAAGCAAAACCTCTGGCAGTCCATGTCGCCAGTATCATGGTGGCGAATGTGGCCATGGTGAAGATGACAGGGGGAAGTGAGGTTCTTCCTGCCACCACTGCGGCTGTCCTCGCTACAGTGGTGAGTGGGGTGGCCGGGCACTGTCTCGGAATAACTCACCCCATCCCAAAGATCGCGCTCAGTGGTGCCTCCTACACTGTTGCTTCCAAGATCATGGGTGAACGTGTTACCCTAATGGAGGCTGCGGTTATAGTCTTAGCAACGAGTGAAATGGCTGAGATCATCGTCGCCTACGTTTAACCCCTCTGAATAGTGAGAGATGGATTACGAGACCCCTGCAGCATATGAGGAATGGCGTGCCGGAGGGTGGTGTGTAGCCCATAGTCGAGCATGCGGACTGAGGATTGACAATGCCCGGGAATGGTGGACCGGCCACAAGACATGCGCCTGCAGGGAGCACCAGTAGTATCCTGAGCACTGCTACCTATTCCCTTGGCCGACTGCGTGGTCCACCTATGCCCAACTATTTCACTGAGGATTATGACTAGTAGATTTAAGTCTTCTGTGTATGACTATGACTCTGTCACTCACAGACCTAGAAAGCAAGGAGCTAGGCGATCTTGCTCACTTGGGCGAGGCACGCCTCGGTTCAGAGGACACTGTTGCCCTATCTCCTTCCTAGACTTCGATGAGAAGGGAGACCCGTGGGAGATCCGTACCAACCCAGCCCCATATCTCATCGGGATCACTGATACGGTAGGACAATCGGCCATTAACAAGGCCAAGACTGTATACAAGAGGATGGGCATCAAGGAGAGGGCGACAATGCGAGGTATGCTCAGAGTCGATGAGGCTGGAGCCAGCAAGGTTATAGCTGAGTCCTATGCACAGGACCTGGTTAAGGATCTCCTGAGACCACAGAGCACATTCATCCAGGATGGATTGAAGCTCAAGATAGGCACCCTCAGCCTGAACAGTATCACTGTCGATGGCCAAACAGGTGCAGGTGCTATCGACAGCCTCCAGCTACAAGAGGTGAAGAAGATAGGGTGCGTTAATTTGGAGCCTAAGTAAGACCACAGGATAGTCATGGCTTCCCGTGTATCATACAGATACTGGATGTACTAGACACTGTGGGTGCTGACACATGCCCTCTACGCTCTCTTCTCAGCTGCTGCTGGGATTTCATGCTTGATGCCTCCATCGCATCCTTCGTATCTGCCGGAGGTGCAGGATGATCCTCCGGCTACCAGAGGTGAGGGGATCAGGGCTCTTGAATTTGCCATTTAAGACCACAGTATAGTCATGGCTTCCCGTGCATGTATCATACAGATACTGGATGTCCTAGACACTGTGGGTGCTGGCATAGGCCCTCTACGCTATCTTCTCAGCTGCTGCTGGGATTTCATGCTTGACGCCTCCATCATATCCTTCATATCCGCCGGAGGTGCAGGATTCCCCGCTCTGCAGGCGAAAGAGCTGGTGCAGGAAGTACTGCCGTTTAGTCTCCCAGATATAGACGAGGCTACCGGCGACCAAGTGCTAACCATCCTCCGCATGCATGTCTGTACCAATCGACAGTGGGCCGGCCGATGCACTGATGGAGAAGCTGCTGGCAGCCCGACTGACAGAACCACTTGTTCTAGTTATCGATGACCCTGCGATGGACCAGAAGACAGTCATCTACCCCAGCAACATCACTAGGCACATCCGGCACACAAAGATAACCGTCTTTATCCTCTTTCAGAAGTACACCTGCAAAATCTCACCAGACATCCGCCACAATGCCCGGTTGCTATGCTTCAGCTCCAAGTGTGGACGTGCCCTGTACCGCTTCATCTTCAGCAACAATGGGACAGGTGAGCTGTCACACTTCAAGCCATCTCTGGAAAAGGCGCAGACCTTCACCTACAAGCTGAATCCAGCCAGGAAACTAGCCTGCTCTACGCATCATCGCTGACAGATTGTCACAGCTGCCGCAACTTTTTTCATTCATCAGAAGGCTGCGCGGTCTCCGCTACTTCGTCTGCGGTCTCTGCTACTTCGTCACATGCTTGAGAACCTTCATCAGAAGCTACTTCGTCAGAAGCTTCTTCGGCAGGTCCGTACTGTCGCTTAAACTCTAACCACTGAGGGTCATCTTTTGGGATTATCTTCATCTGGTTCTTCTCACGGTAGACCCACTTTAGCCATCCCCGCTTAGCATCTGACTTGTGAGGGGATTTGATGAGGTAGTCCTGGTAGTTATCTGGGAAGTCTTAGATGCTGGCAGATTACTGGCCAATCTCCTGCGCCCTTCTTCGTTGAAGATGTGCTCAACAGCCTCCTTGCGGCCAACAGTGACCCCCTCCTGAGTACCTTCTGCATGACCGGTATCATGGCTCTCCACTACAGCGACACTGACCTCCTCCATGAAGTAGTTATTTGCTCCAGACTGGAGTCTATCCAGCATATCTCACCTTTTCTGGCTATGGAGGATAAATTAGTAGATCTTTGGGGTCGACCCTCGGCTTTTGGGGAGCTAGAATAACAGGACTGTTGGTTTGGGCCACAGGTAGGTCGAGTGTCCTGCCCTGGGTGCTGTCAAACTTCTGGTAGAGTATCCGAGTCAGGAGTTCTTTTGTACTACGAGCTGGCGCTCCTTCCACTATGGCGGCCAGTATCTCCGCATCAGACGGAGGTGTGACTTTGGCTTGCTCGTGGATACTGTTGATGTCACGAAGCCGTCCTCAGACCCTGCCACAGTGGGACAGTGTACGCCATGGCTGTCGTGCTGCCTATAGACAATCTGCTGGAGAACTTTACCAAACATGGCAGCCGTTTAACCCCTCTATATGCCCAGACCTTAAACATGCTGCAGTATGTGCAACATCCAGATGGGCCATTGAACCCGTGACATCGCACCACACTGATCCTCGGAAGGACTGCCTGACGGTCATTCGACCCAGTATATACGATGAGAACCCATTGTCTGCTGCTGGGAAGTACATTGACTTTGCAATCTCGGCACAGATCCACGAGATCAAGAGCATGACACTCGAGTTCAAGCTTCAGAGCACAATAGAACAGATGGTAGAGCTCCCGCAGGTTCTGAACAGGTGGGAGATCGTGCAGAGCAACAGCACCATGGACACCACCTATGTGAACGATGAGTACCAAGTCCTAGGTCCGCTGGCTCATGGGCCAACCTTCTATGCGAAGGGAAAGGGATACTATGCTGTGGGGGTGCAATGAGGGGTTCACGGATTTTGAACTACAGGCAGGTGTCGAGAAGCCTGTGGCAGTTCCACTCTTAACCATCCTCGAGAACACACATGTGAATCCGGCTGCCATGTAGGATAGGCTGTTCCTCTGGGGGTACACTGAGCAGCTCGCAGATGCGATGATCAATGCTCCAAGAATCCATGTCTGGCATGACGAGAATGACCAGGAGCTGAAGCAAACGGGTTTGAAACAGCGGATCGTGCCTGTGGAGCGAGAGCACCAGCAGGTCCAAGCCACAGCTAACCAATGGGTAGAGCTGACATTGCATCATGGTGCATCGGACTGTGTCACTGTTGCGGTCCTGGTTCAGAAGGGAGGAGCCATCCAGCTGGTGGATAAGCTAGACGACTTCAAGCTTGTGGTTGCTGGGACCAATGTTCTTGGTGAGGTACGCGAGCTGGCTGATTGCCAACTCTACAGACAGAAAACTAAGTCATATGCACTGCTGCGCCTAACCAGTGGAAGCGACAACCTCGAGTCGGCACTCGAGGGCCATCACCACCTCGGGCGCAGAGACATCCCACCTGATCAGGGCAACTGACTCAGCTTCAACATCGGAACCCTCATAGCTGTGACTCGCTGATTAGCTGTGATGGTACTTTACTTTGGCTATGCTAAGGTATGCATGTCGAACACATCATGTATTCAGCTTGAGGGTGCATAGAGCACGACTCCTGTCGTCACCGCTGCAGCTGCCACAACTACTATAAGCTCTGCTGTGTTCTGACCTGTCGATGCTTCATTGGCTCAGATATCTTTACAGCCTCGTAGTGCTCATCGAGACTCTCATCTGCTTCTTTGAGTCTCTGGTTGGCCTGAGCTCGGAGTTGTCATCGGCGTGCCTCCCTCTGGCGCATATGCTCGAGTGCTTTGCTGTACTCAAACTTCTCCTTAGACAGCTTCTCCATCGCCTGGTTATGATGCTCACCCTCGACCTCTGCCGCCTTCTTGTCCCCAGTTCGCTAAGTCAAACACGCCTGCATTCAAGATTGCGGAGGCCATGCTATAGACTACAGTTTAAAGCTACTATATAGCTGACCCAGCGACGGATCCCCAGAGCGATGTATGAACCAGAGGCTGATCCAGTCAAGGATATAGATGACGAGGACTATGAGGAGGACTATGATGAGGATGATGATGCAGACGACTACGATGTAGCAGAGGCCGCGGTTGAGTATGATGATGTAGCGGAGACTGCGCTTGAATCCCGCAAGCTAGTACACAGAGCGAAAGGAATCTATCGCACTTACGTAAAAGGTTCTATCGGTCCACTGGCAGCAGTTGGGGCTCTGATCACTCTGTTCACAATGAAGGCTGGCGAGATGGTCCGCAAGATCGCCAACAATGCTCTCCCTGGAGTGGAGAAGATTTCTGAAGCCATACCAGCCATCGCCTCAGGAGTAGGTATGTTCTTCGGAGTCGCAGGCCCTTGGCTACCATACGTTGCCATAGCACTCGTGGCCATCTGGGCTGCCGAATATTTAAGTCATACTATATAAGGATGGCATCTCTGTACGACCTGGTCAAGTCCCTTACCTTGCGAGGGTTGGTCGATAATCTACTGTTCAGTGAGGATCCAGCAGAGATTAGATGCCAGTATACGGAGGTGTTTGAGGAGGTCTTCAGTGATGGTCGAATGAATGACGGCCGTCTGTTCATCTGTTTAGAGTTCACCCAGGCCGTGCATGTCAGGACGGGAGTGGACGTCAGCGATGAAATCCGGGAGTTTATCAACCGTCTTTCTTGAGGAACTCTACTATCAGCCTGGTGGATATTACCGTGAGCCCCCACAACTACTTGAGGCTGCACATCGCAAGGTCCACAACTTCACATTTGTGACAGTTAGGCAGTGGTTCAGCTGCCAGGCGAGGTGGCAGATATACAGACCTCATCCACGGCACATCAAGCATGCCCATTTCGAGGAAACTGTCCTGAGCAGAGTTCACCAGGCAGATGTTTTATTCCTTCCACATGACTCGGTTGGGCATAAGACCTACAAGTATGCCCTCACCATCGTCGATGTCGCCAGCGGGTACAAGCTGGCAGTACCTCTCACAGACAAGTCAGCTGGCCAGGTGGCCCAGGCATTCCAGGGTGTCTACGAGGCTTTGGAAAATCCCCTCCAGTGGCCGGAATTGTTGGGGGTGGATGAGGGTAAGGAGTTCAGAGGGGAGACTGCAGCCCTCATGTGGAAACACGGTGTGGCAGTTAGGCGAGGCGAGGTAGGGCATCACCGTGCCCAGGCTATCATTGAGCGGTGGAATTGGACACTGTCAGAGAGACTGTTCCCACACCAGTACGCCCAGGAAATGGCCGTGCTGGGTGAACGTTCTAGAGTATGGGTGAGAGGGCTGCCTGTCAAGGTGGAGAGATCTAATGCCGAGGTTACTAGGCTAATCGGGAAGAATCCAGTGGAGGCTATCAGACACGCTGCTGGTCACAGGTCTAGAGGAGCGAACAAGGGAGAGGAGTGCCTACCACCTGATGCTCTGGTTCGGTACCTGTATGAGCCTGGTGAGCTGGAAGGTGGGCGACGGCGTGCAATAGATCTTAACTGGTCCATAGATGTTCACAGGCTTGACAGGTATGTGGATGTAGAGGGGCGGCCTACACTGTACTACCTGGCACGCCAGCACGGAGTGCCTAGGCGACCATTTGTCGTAGAAGAGCTTCAGCTAGTCACTGAAGACACACAGCTACCACCCCTAGGGTGCTAACATGATACTCGATGGGCTCGTTATGGACCCCATCTGGCAGCACATGGTGCTTATCATAATAAGCGGAGAGTCCGAGTTTTTCCTGCGCATACGTCACCATACCCTGGTTGCGCATGCGTAGGCCTCAATTGGTGGCTCGGTCCACTACACCATGGAGGGCACTGTAGAACCTCTGCCAGGAGATGTCATTCTGCCATTTAGACATTCCCTTGGTCGAGCATTTCACTTGCAAGTTTCTGCTGTTCCAGTGGTCTGTGTTCTCCACATAGTAGCACTTAGAGTAGAGAGCAGTACCACGAGTGCCTTAGAACTCGAGCTTGAACAATTCCGGAGTGTGGTTAGACCATTTGTCCCATGCCAACCAATCCCGTTGCAGGCCTCATACTCCGTTCGCATCTCTGGGCATATCACCTCATCTAGGTTGGAGCCTGCTATGGCGATATAGGCAGAATCGGTGTCCATCTGCAGGTACTCGAAGCTGTCACGAGCTACGTAGCAGTCGAGGAAGTCATAGTAGAACTCCAGCTTTCACAGCTTCGCCAGCTCGTATACTGCTACACCCACCTGGAGGGGTGACGAATGGTGATTTTAGCCTTATGGCTCTGCAATTCGTAGGAATCACCGATCTCCTCTAGATCCTCGAACCATGCGCTACGCAAGGCTCTGTCTACTGCTCGTTCATCCTTAGTGAAGCTCGTGTTGGTATGCCATTCTAATGCCTCGATCAGCTTCCCATATGAACTGTTGCCAAGGAGTTTGAAGAGATCAGCCAACAAGGCTTTACTTTTGTCAACATCCCTGGTATGACGTGCCTCAGTAACAGAGTCTACAAAGCATTCAAAAGGTTTCTGTGAAGTGTAGTCTATAGTGCGATATATAGCAGTAATCTCTAACCCGTGGGCAAGGTACCACTTGAGAGTTGGTGCATACAATACCCTCTTCTTACCAAAGAGTGCACCTACGAGCTTGCTAGTTGTAGACCTTTGTCGACCTGTTTTATCAAGGTATGCAAGCATCTCCGGAGGTATAGCCTCTTCTGGGATCTCACGATTATAGAAGATGGGAGACATCTCCTCGAACTTTGACCATAACACTTTATGTACCTCAATGTCGACCTCAACAAACCCGAACCAACGATCCACTAGCAAATCCTGCTTAAAGCGTTCAATATCACTGCTTACATGCCCACCCCACCGTCGTACACTTTGTTTACCACAAGGCATTGCTTGGGCCATGGTCGACAAATACAGAGCATTTGCATCATAACCAAGGAGATGTTGACATGCTCGCTTACCTTGGCGAATTCGGTTAACACCAGACTCGTGATATCACGTGAACACAATGCCCCAGCAACAGCACCCTTTAACATCTCGTAAGCTTCCTTGCCTGGAGAGTAAAGGCTAATATCCGGCTCATGTTCAGCAGTACCCTGAAGTAAGTACTGAAGCGACACACCAGGCAGTGACACCGCATCCTTCAGAATGTCAATACCTCGTTCTGTGTAGAATTCTCGCTTCTTCTCTAAGGCTTCAATGAATGGCTAACATCCAAGTTGTTGTAATATTGCAACCTGGCAGCAAACGTCTTCATCCCCAGATCTCTGAAGGTCTGCTTACAAGCTTTCCACTCTGACAACTCAAGAAGGTAACCACCTTTGAGATTGGACCACCACGCAGGATAATCAGGCAGGCCAGGATAGTCACGCTTCTCAGGTGAGTCGAACCATATAAGGTAACCAGCTCTTCTGTTGCATGCAACTGTAGGCTTTGTTCCATTTCTGATAAGAAACCCCTGGGCCGAGGTAGTTGATTACATCAAGGAACCTCAGTTCAGGTGCAATGAGGAACATTGTCTGTCTAGCCTTCTTGGCGACTTTCACCATTTCTTTGGACGAAGTAGTAAGTTCATCCACGAAGTACTTCTTGATGAGGTTCAGGTCGTACCGCCCAGAGTTGAACAAGAGCACAGGCACCTGGTCACACCACTCATTGATAAGTCGCTGCTGTCGTTTTGGTAACGTGTCCAAGTCTGCAGGTAGATACTGTGACCGAACCCTTGCACGGATCGTGGAGGCTCGTAGTTGGATCTCCTGAATAAACTCTGAGATCAGCACTTTGGGGTTAGCATTGCAGAGGCGAGTTGGCGACCTCACGCTACCATCTAAGGAGCAGCCGACTGACACCGAGATTGGTATGTGGGCACACTGGATCATGAGACTCTCTGTACGGTGGGTCTTGATCCCATCTAGAAGGGCTTCAAAGACATAGATAATAAAGTGTGGGTATGGTACTGTCCATACAATGGGTGGACGCTTGGACAGCGTTTTATACAGCACTCCCACTGTACCACAAGAGTGCGTCCAGATGCTCTCAGTTTCTCGTCTCTCGCGACCATCTTGCGGTATCTTTGATCAGCATCCTCACCTCGCTGGTGTTGTGACCATCCATGCCAGTGACAGCCATGAAACTGGTATACTGTGTCGGTTGTCAGATCATAACCATCTACGATAGCCCCCTCAATCCAATGCTCACCACTGTGACCACACTTTGCGTGGTATATATTAATTCAACGGTTTCTCGACTCATATTCAATCCAATGAGTAGCCGCGGAACTGGCTGGTTGGTATGGATAGAAGGCCTTCTCGTATGGGAACTGCGGTGCCACTACCTTCTCCCCTGGGCAATCGATGGCCGTTTCTCCCCCTGTACAGTAGTCAGCATGGCGATGGAGACTACATGCTTGGGTGAACTGCTGTTTACAGTGCCCACAGCTGAAAGTCTGGGCCAGCTTGGAGATGTCCTTAATGAAGAAGGCGTGGTGGTCATATACTCCAATCGTCATGATGCTCGGATAGAGAGCAGGTTTCTTGGTCAGATGCCAGATGCCCTCTTCATTGGGCTCATAAACACGAATCCCTGTCTTCGCAAATAACGCTACCTTGTCCAGCTGATCTAGGGACGTCTTTGGTACGTCAGCCACAGGCCTGTTCAGGCCATATAACTGTTTAACAAGCCCTCGTGCAGGAGCTATAATTCTATCAGCTTTTGCACCCTGCTGGACTGCTAGACATCTCCAGAGGCACATGTTACCTTTGTCTGTATCGAGTGCCACCATTCCCTTCCTCCATCGGAGCCAGACAGGGAGGGGGCATGTCCCTAGCAGAGGCTGGCGGTCGATAACAACCTTTACCTCAACGTTGATTGATCTGATGAAGGTCCATGCGGTGTTGGGTCGATCGATATTGTCTGGCTCAAGCCGTTCTCTTCCCTGTTCTCTAGTCAAGTCTTGGCTGCATCTAGTGTGTTCATCCAGGGACTTCCTGGAGCATTCTTGTGGAAGAGCATTACCCTGCCATCCTCGATGTGCCTGATGCGATATGTATGGGTGTACCGGAGGTAGAAGGCGTTCTGAACAGTGTACAGCTTCTCCATGATCCGATCTGGAATGACCAGCGTACTGTTCGTCAGCCTTTCTCCTTCGTCTCCCTCTCACCCAGGCGCTGTTCGACAATTTGTTTACCTTCTCACCTCATACTCCGGGCTAAGGGTTCAGTTCTCGGTTGTCTCTTCATCAGCCGATCAACGATTCTCTCTAGAACTGGTATGCGTTGTGTGAGTGGACTGTTTGCCGTCCAGGCTGCTGCAACCTTGGCTCGTAATATAGTGGTCACCTCCCCATCTAACTGGCACAACTCACGGCGGCGTTGTGCTTCCTGATGGTAGTTCTCTGGATCATCTCTGGTAAGTGCTGGAAACCTTCCAGTCTGTTGTGCTTGGGAGAGTCGCTGTTGCAACTCTTGTGCACGGCCTTGTCCAATCATTTGGAGCAGATCAGCTATGCTGGCCTTAGAATAGCCTCTAAGACCGAATTGCTTTGCAATCGCACGAAGTTGTGATGCAGTAGTCATGTTCGTGTAAGCTTAAGCAGTGCGAGCACAACGACAATACCAATAGATTGTGTTTGTCTAATTTGGCGTGTTTGTGCAGTAAATGCACAAGCAGCAAGGTTGACGTTCGTTGTTCCAACAAGAAACAGCAACGCAGTTGATGTGTTAACGTACTGATTGTGTTTGTCTAAATGGACGTTTTTTGTGCAGTAAATGCACAAGCAGCAAGGTTGACGTTCGTTGTTCCAACAAGAAACGCAGTCGATGTGTTAACACTGATTGTATTTATCTAAATGGGCGGTGGTATCATGGACCTGCCATGCTTCCATTATGTATAGCATCTTAAAGCTAGCCATAGGCCACGATGATCTCAGCCAGAGCACCCGTCGCTAGCCCTAGAACCGTGGCTTCCATTAGAAGAATGCGTTCGCCCATAATCTTGGTGGCAAACGTATATCGTCGGGACGACATGTGCAGCTGCGTTGATGTCAGTGTTAAATCCTAAGTGGACCCTGGGGAACTCCCCTCGACTATTATATTGTTATAACCCCTAACCAACAGGTCCTCAACATTCACGATCATGTTGCTCGGAATAAGTCGTAGGTGTGGAGATATGGCAAAGTCCAGCTGGTGGTGGGTCTTCTGTAAGGCTTGTTGGAACTTGGCAATGAGGATGCTAGGGTCTGCAACAATGATCATGTCCTCGACGAGACTACTGAACATGGCTTGCGCCGCTTTTCCACTCACCCCGTCTATAGAGTGGCGCAGCTTGGTCTGGGCTGTCAGGAGACAATAATATAATGCTTCTAAGGACTGGTTGATTCGAATGATCCCCACTGGTGTAAGCCCTGGTGTTGTGTGTGGGATAAAGTATTTCCAGGCATCTGGGCAGTCTTGCCTGATTCCGGTGATATGCATATTCTGCACCCTCGCTCCAGGCTCTGAGTCTGGATCGAATGAGAACGTCGCTGTCTTCTGACGACCGATTCTTCAAGGCGTTTGGTAGGGGAACCCTGAATAGTCTCGTCTCGGGTCACTGTACATAACCCCTAGACCGCTGCTGTCACCACCATGCCACCGATAGTCTGACTGGGGGTTAAAATTCTCGTTGTAGTCTACTGGCTGCTGAGAGGATGTAGCTAGCGGTTCCCACGAGCTGTGGTTTGAAATCATTCGTATCAGGCAGGCTTGCACTAAGCTCATGAAGGATTCGTCTCACCGTGGAATCTGAGCCAGCTGGCAATGAGCACAGCTTCGGGGGTACCAGAATAGGAGTGCAGCAATCCACGCCGATGCCGCACCCTGCCGTGGCATACCACACAGCGAATTCAGCTGTTGGTTCCAGAATGAGAGATTCGGGCTTGCCATCCAGGATGAGCTTTCTTCACATCCTTGATGGTGATTGTGAGGTTGGTCAGCGGTCGTGGATTGATGGAGAAGCTGGTGTGGGACCGTCCATCATCCATAATGGAGATCAGGGTTAGACCTGGAATATCATCCAGCAGACTATGTAGACGGCCAGTTCAGAGTGTACCCAGGAGGGGTGGTTGGCTCTTGGCGATTGTCGTGAGATTCACTTGGAAGGCCATATATAGTAGTCATCTTAAAGCCGCTGTTCCAGCCATGGACGCATCATAATATTTGGCACCGTAGAGATCTTAGATGCAGGCCCACCGCAGCATCTCGTTTTTAACTCCTCCATGTCCACCCGCTCACTGGAGCCTTTGAGGTATTGCTGACGCACTTTGGGTTTCTCTGTGCAGTACAAGGTTTGGAGAGTCAATATATGGGGGTACACTTCATCGCTGACCTTCCCATCCTCGAGGGCTTTAGAGACCGTCTCCTCCACAGCCAGTAGGGTGCTCTGTGTTAGTGTCACATATTTAGCATGCTTCTCCAGCTTCCTAGTAATATGGCGCTGTCCAACCACCAAGCTGGTGGCCAGGACAGTAGCGGCAAGGGTCACTCCACCAAGAGGGTTAGCGACGATAGCACCCAAACCTGTAGCGAGGGTGGCAACGGCGGCCACACCAGCACGGGATCCAATCACACCTGCAGCTGTGACTGTGCGTGCTGGACTGTTGTAGGCTGTTTTATATCGCCTGCATGTTCTGCTGTACTTTTCTGTCTCGTGTCTGACTGGAGTCGCCAGCCGTGGGCTGAACCACCCTCCTCAGGTGCTCAGGTGGGATATAGTTAAGGCTGCTTTCGCGCCTCTGCGATTTAGCCATGCTATGCCTAAGGTCTTAACCTCGTGCCATCACCTGTAGGATCTGTCGATGAATCATTGTGGGATTCATCTTGGAGAGCCTGGTGAACTGAACCAGCTTATTGGTGTTGAGACCTCTCTCAAACACACACCATCTAGCATAACATCAGGGGACAGTAGCTTGCACAGCCGTGGCATCTGGAACTTCAACTTGTCCGCCTGGTAGTATGCCCGTCGTTGGCAGGCTTTCTTGGATTTATACTTCTCCTCTTCCCACTGCGAGACTTCTACAGAGTCATCATACAAGTTTGACCCTACGACACCCTCCTCCTGCCGGATGAGGCTCTCATATTCTTGAACAGAGTTGTAGTTCCTTCGTCTCCTTGCCTCTCTGGCGTTCTGGTCATACCAGCTCACCCGCTGCAGTCGCTCGCCTTCTTGTCGACAAAGCATTTCCTGTATCTACCGTCTCGGAGAAGGTGTATGGTTCCTTTATCGCCTTTTTCAACAACGCGGCGAATGACAGATATGTCTAATATGATATCATGTTGATAGGTCAATACGCAGTAGCAGCGTAAACTCTAAATGGGCATCAGACAGGCCATATGTACTGACATATAGGTTAAAGGCAAATTCTGTGATGATAAATAGTGTGCTTTATTTGAAAGGTTATTACATGTTTAATGAAATTGCGCCAGAATAATAACCAGATAGAAATAGTGTAACCAACTATCACTAGATAAAGTTGGTAAAATTGACAATGTTTTGCACATCGGGGTGCTGTCATTTTATCCCGTCAAGCGACGTCAGCCCCGCACCACCGCTATTGCTATGACTGGAGGAGCGAAGCCAATAGATGCGGGTATATATTTTAAGGAAGTATACATAAATGATAAAAGCAAAAGAACCACTAAAGCGATTCCAATGATTCTAGGATCTCTAAATAAGTGCCGACCTCGGGATTAATATGATATAATGGATGTTAATATCGGACAAGCGGTTCAAAAGACTGAAATATGTAGAAAAATTATTCATCTAAGATACAATCTGAGAATATGTTATCCATTTTTGGTAAAATTCAGCATGGGATGGTGTGTGTCTCGCAGACTCTATCTTTGTGTATTGTCATTAAATTGGAGTGTGCTTAAAGCTGAAAGAAATGGCTATTTGCCTGAACAATTATAATCTTGCTCACGTGAATATTGTCAGAGATATCACCAAATGAATTAACATTTTGACATAAAATCTAGGAATTTTTATCGCCGATCAATATTGCCCGGCAAGCTGTAGTAATTTCAATAATTAAGATATTTTGATGAAATTTTTCCAATTGTGTGATAACATGGTAAAGCTTGGGCACAGCAAATTCTGTCATTGTAGCTGTAATGCTCATTCTGATATGGGATGATGGATAGAGCGCATCCTGAAATTTGGAAATTTTTGTCTGAAATTTTGCTGGCTTAGATATTCTCGCAGAGTGTGTCTTTTGAACGACTAGGCCGATTCTAACATCCCTAGCATTGGATAAATCTTCGAATTTGCAGCTACAGGTAGGTATCAGAATTATCACAATCGGTTCTGTGGTTCCGGCAATATTATCATATCATATGTTTTCTTGGAGTATATATTTACACTGCCTGCGGCACACGCTATAACTGTATCTTGAGTCGGCTGGGTAATTTGACAATGCGTACGTGTCAAGTGTGCCAGTTCATTTAACCCGTATCGCATGGTGTAAATGCGTAATAGCCTACGTACAGAGATAGTGCCGGGGTACATTTGGAAAAAAACGTTGCTGAAACTTGTTTCTGTCGTGCACAGCAATGACTTACAGCAGCATTGTTACCAAAACGAACACATTCTGATACGGTAGAGCAAATGGAATCTATGCTTCAGCGGTCTAGGGGTCAACGATTCCCCACCGACTTCGGATACTAGAATTACTTGAAAAACCTACTATCTTAACTGGACAATATTCTACCGATTACAAATTAGCACATGTTAGGCTTCCATGCACATATATATATATATTTACTGTACAGCCTTCGTGCTCGGCAAAGATAGCGTTGGTGCGGGGATGACCTCAGGATCTTGTGAAATCTCTCTCTCGTTGTAAGAAAATGGCACCACCTGGGAGATAAAATAGCCCCATGTTTACGATGGTATAATTACTCGTATTATTTGTCTATTGTTTTTATTTAGGATCCAATATGTTAGTCATATAATAGTCTTTCAAATAAAGTACACTTGACCAATCCCGGAATTACCCTTTAATGGTGGAGCTGTCAAACAGCTGATTCGCATGGGTGAACAAATTGGGGCTGGTCGCTTTCCACAGTTTGCTGGTGGCTCCTGGTAGATATTCAATTACGTCTAACCATACTTCGGTCCGTGAGATGTGGTAGGTACTGGCTCGTGGTGGATATAACACATCGGCGTGTACGTATGTGGTGGAATGCTGAGCTTCCTTGAAGAGAACCTATTTTATGCGATACTGAACCGCACGTCTGCCGACCAGAGATGGTCTGATGACATTCTCCCCCATTTTGGAGTAGCAATCGGACAATCGGCATGGCTATGCACTCTGTTTAAACCTCCTATGTACAATGGAGCCTATATTTCCACACTCGACCAATCTGGCCGATCTCGTGGACGTGTACGACGTTGATGCCACTAGGGTTAAGAGAAGCGATGGCAAGTCGTTCATCCTCCAATATGGAGCAGACTCCAAGACATTCTCCCTCCATCCCATCGGTTGAAAAGGTGTAGAGCTGCTCACTGACCTAAAGGATGTCTCGAAGGAACGTCTCGCTCGAGAGAGAGATGGGGACAAAATAGTGTTCCGCTATGACTTCCCGAAGAAGAAGTTCATCCTCCACCTCCTGATAGAGCAGTCACTAGACAAGGTTGAGGATGGTAACACTTTGGACGCTGATCTCAGCTTTCATATCTTAGAGCCGACTGTGAAGCATGTACCCACCCATGCCACATGATGGTGTGGCGTTGACCCTAGCGAAACAGCTGCAGGTAGTCTTCGAAAAGAACGCAGTGTTGTATCACGCTGGACCTGGTGGTAACTGGCGACGTGGTTGCCCCTATATAGACCTCCAGCGGTTATAGACATGGAGGTTGCCCCACTCTCCACCGTTGTGAATGGATGGCACAGTCCGGAAGCTTTATAACTGGGGGACATCTTTCCAGACCTATATAGGACAGGGCACAATCCTAGTTGCAGTGGGTCATAGGATTGGGTCACTGGAGGAAAGCTCCTGCTGCGTCACCCCTTTGATGGCCCAAAGGAAGCCATCAATATTCAGGATGGCATCCTGCGGATAGAGGGTGTGTCGCACTCCTCGAAGGCGAAGGGCTCTGCGAAGCTGCTCGAGTGTGTCGGGATCACAAGTCTGCAGACAACACCCATCGTGCTAGAGCTGCGGCTTCTGGCTGGCGGTAAAGTGAAGCAGCTAAGAACCGCCTCTGAAGGCATGAAGATTGGCATTGAGGCCAGCACAGGGCTCGATCTGACACAGATATTTCCCGAGGGGTTAACCTTGTTCGGTTTAACCCTCCACGTATAGGATGTTGGTTATACTACTGCTCATACCTGTTGTGGCTGCCTCACAGACAGCCATGCTATTAGATGGCAAGTGGGTCTACTTCCGAGATGAACCTCAGTACAATCCCTTTCGCGACCATCAGTGGAAAAACCTCTGCAACCGATTTCACTAACATGATAAAATTGAGTCTGCCTGCCACTTCTATGGTGTAGAAATGTCTAGGCGTGGTTGTCTGCAGCTGAGGCGGCACCAGATCCTCTGTGTTACATGTGAACATGCCGGAGTCTGCCATGGTACAGATGTTAGGCACTCTAGCGTTCTGCCAAGTGAGCATTGCCAAGGCAGCTGGAAGGGCCTGTGGGTAATCCCCTCATGCCGATGTGACACTGGTCGTAACTATGTGTTTGTCTGAGCAGGTCGCTCTGGAGAGCATAGGATACGGTGCCACAGGCCACTCAAAAGCTCTGCGTGCAACTGTCACTGCAAGCAGAGCATAATTGTTTTTTGCGTCAATAATATAGCTGTTGCTCCGTCGTCCCGACAGGCAAAGCATAAGCAGTTCCGTCTGTGTTTACACACGAAAACAGAAAGTTGTCTTCTCAGCATTCCGTATATGATATCCAACTAGAGATGGTAAAATCTTTTGCCTCGATGGAACCGGGAGAGATTAGAGTGGAATACACCTGGATTTTCGGGATTGTGTTTCTGCGCCGCGCTTGCACTGGCGCTAACAACGATATCGTTGACCATGTGTATCACAGTATAAGGTTTATTCAGATGATGTACGTCGCGACTGGTGTCGACGTAAGTTAAGATCTCTCGGTTTTCATCAAGTGCTACGATCATTCCCGCAGACGACGACGACGTTTGCTTCTTCAGTGTCGTTCAGTAGGTGATGCTGGAGGACAAACGATTTCTTTAACCTAGGCAACGCAGATATGCTAAATACTTCCATAATTGCGTTAATGCCATTTATGTCAGTGGATAGCTTCTTAACTCCTGTACTGTTGGTGGATTTCGAGCGAGTAACTCGTCTACTACTGTTGAGATTATTATGTCAGGAGAAGCACTCCAGGACTCAAGCGATCTATTTGCATAGTCGCCCAGGTCATATAATGATCTTGCCACTTTTTCCCAGCCCTGCCGCACAGCCTACACCATGCATGTGCCTTCATAGTTCTAGGGGATGGCTGTAACTCAATAGTTCTTCAGGACAACTCATGTTGATCAGATTCGTCTCTGGATGATTAAACCTGTAATGTGTGATCGGTATACCATGTAGAATGTGTGTCTCTAAATGGGAATTTTGTTGATTTCGTTCCAACATGAACAACGAGCAAGCTGTACGAGCACAACATTTCGATACAACAAATCAGCGGGCAGGGTCCATGATCAACAAAAACCAAGGTCACGGAATTGAGAGGATGGTGGGAGCCACGGATCACGGATCGGCGGCTCCAGGAGGGTGGTGGTAAGTTTCTACCTCCAGCTATACTACTGCATGGAATCCAGGTAATGACATTTGCTATATTTTCATCAATTGCACCATAGATGCTGTTCATGAGAATCATGCGCTTCTTACTCCCGGACCCTGTCATGAACAATGCATTCTTTCCAAATTTATTGAGCCTACGCAGTACACGTATCATTACATCTGTATCTGGTGATCATATGCAGATATTAGCACCTGATGTAGCAGCATGAAGACCATGCACAATTAATATGGTGCCAGCCTCCTCTTGTGTACGTGACAGATATGCAACATTGGTCTTGTTAGCCTGAGCACCACTCTATGGTGCTACTACCAATTCCGTTTGAAGTTGATTAAAGTATTCTAATGCTTCCTTGGCCAAATATTCCGTGATACTTTCTTTTTGTCTGCCTACTAGCCAAGAACTGCTCTATTGATGTCTTGAATCAAGACTCTTGATGGGTGGTGAACCAGTGCAAGGACTGTACGTGTGCACCTGCGATTCCTCGATTGTTGTGTCAGTGTTACTGGTACATTATAATGATTAAACACAACATAACCAGAGGCATGTGACAGTACACAACTCTCAATGTGTTGGTTGAACAAGTCTGAGAACTGAAGGCAAGATTTCGGGTCACGAGTGGCAACCAGCCCATGCACAACTGCTTTCTGTCCGTTAAGTCCAACCTGGTCATCAGATTTAAAAGGCATTGATTATTCTAGTGATTGCATTAATTTATGCATACCAAGGCATACATGCAGTGTACCATCTGCTGCAAACAGTGAACGTGCCACACTCGAGAAATCGAAGGTGCCTACAGCATTCTGCAAGTCAATGCGCGGCCATGACTTAGCGACAATGGCTATCCGAGCAGATAACGATCGGTTCTCTTTCAGTTCATTTTCAATTTCAGCTTTGAAGTTTTGTCCCAAAGATTTATTTCTCCAATAAAACGACTTTCAGTGAAACTGATGTATGCAGCTTTTCCACACCGCTATTGTCTGAGGATATCCTATTTAATATTTTCTGGGAGCACTGATTTTTGATAATGTTAACCAGTTTGCGTCGTTCATAGCTGAATGGGTTTATATCTTGCACCACTTACGTAGGTTTAAATGCATTGTTTTCATTCCTATCTAGCAGGGCTGGTGACATTTCCTGATATACTTCCCCCTTTTGCAATGAAAGGCCAGCTATTTGTTCATCTTCATTAAATAAACGCTGAAGCTCTGCTGCAATTAGAAAGACCCTCTGTAAAGCTGCCGAGTTCTGCATGATTTTCCGTATACTCTCCTATGACTTTCAATTTACAATTTTCTTGTCCAAGTGCCTTGTCTATACCCAGGCCAGGATATATCCCTTCTTTGCACTGAAGCTCCCCTGACTAAAATACTCCAATATATCTGGGTCACTGATTTTTAGGTCATACATTTTGAATAAGTACTCTGGAATACACTGAGTATACCATAAAATGTTAAATAGAATCAGAAATATGGATATTTCTATCCGAAATAAAAAAATTCAAGATGGCCGCCAAACCCACATGATGGCCATTCAAAAAATGCCAACAACGCCTTTCTTTCTCAATCACTGATGTCTAGGGAATGAGAATCAATTGTCAGGTATAAATTATCAAACAAAACCAACCATTCTACCAAAAATCACATATGCACTCCCACCCCCACCCCAACCCCACCCCACCCCACCTGCTAGATTTCCTGCATTCTGAATTTCCTATGATACACGTATAGATGTTAGAGCAATATTGAGTAAAGAACTTTTGTATTCTTTGACCAATTGAACCTATTCCAAATTCACAACATAGTGGACAATAATCTCCTGTGATGTCTGCTTCTAGTCAAGCAGAAACAGACTACGCGATGAGGTTTTAAAATGACAGCATGCACGTGCGACTGCATGGGTATGTGTGAGAGAGTAAGTGAAAACTATAAGCAAGCGAGTGAGACACTGAACGAGCGGGCGAGCGTGGGTGAAGTGTTGGTGTAGTGTGTGATGTGTGTGTGTGAGTGAGCGAGCTGGCACCAACAAAACCAACCAAGAAGCTTCCCGAGACCAACCCTGGATTCTATGGGTACTTCCTGTCTTCTACTACTACTACTACTACTACTACTACTACTACTACTACTACTACTACTACTACTACTACTACTACTACTACTACTACTACTACTGCTGCTGCTGCTGCTGCTGCTGCTGCTGCTGTTGCTACTACTACTACTACTACTACTACTACTACTACTACTACTACCGCCGCCGCCGCCGCCGCCGCCGCTACTACTACTACTACTACTACTACTACTACTACTACTACTACTACTACTACTACTACTACTACTACTACTACTACTACCACTACTACTACTACTACTACTACTACTACTACTACTACTACTACTACTACTACTACTACTACTACTACTACTACTACTATTATCTATTTAAAGGAGGCCTTCAAATGCCTAATTTAGTTTTCTTGTCGGCGGTTGCATAATCTTTTATGGGTGGGGAGAGCTCATAGTCGTACAAATAGTACAGTATTCAAAATTCCAAGAGCATGATATTTATACTCGGAGACGTAGGAGAAGGTTTCTAAGCACATCCACCTTTTACCTTCTTCCGAGTTAGACCCCCCACCCCTCCCCCAGATACACCCTACTCCTGTTTTCTAGGAGGGCTGGGGCGTCGCGGGGTGGGGCTGGGGGTGTCGGCCAACAAAGGAGAAGGCTTCTAAGCACATCAACCTTTTATCTTCTTCCGAGTTAGAACCCCCCCCCCCCCCCAGATACACCCTACTCCTATTTTGTAGGAGGTGGTTGGGGGGGGGGCGGGGCGAGGCTGGGGGTGTCGGAAAACAAATCATAGATGCATTCCTCAACTGGTCCCACCGACAGCGAGTCCGCACTTCGGCCATGTGTATACAAATTATCTCTACCTTTACATTCGGTTCACACGTTTATTACAAATTTGATTTTGAGAGTTGTCAATTCTAGTATGCCACGAGCGTCGCCGGCATATCCATTGTTATAGTGGTACCACATGGCTGTGCCTAGCCACCCATCAACGCACATATGTTGTATTATACCCACTAAGGCATTAACGGAGAGTGGGCCACTATCAGTTCAAAATTAACATTTGTATCTTACCTTTACTTGCAAAGATGCGTGAAGCAACTTCAGATAATAAATTAGTCAATATGTCACATGCAACTGCCACAACATTAATTGGGGGTACATTGATGATTTGATTCCTCGCTAAGGCTGATCAGTTACCAGTCATCATCAGTCTGTAACGTAAGATATATCCGGCCTAGAGGCAGGCCCATATTACCTTTATGGACTGAATGCCAAAACACGCTACAGCCGAACTTTAATACAACTGCTCAGTTTGCTCTGAATATTCGAAAAATCCTTTTTTGAAGTTCCAAACTAAAGTTAAATTTTTTTCTTATAGAGATGTATAAAGAGCACAACTGTCCTCGCTGCCCACGTTCCCAAAAGAGCAACGATGGCGGGTGCACCCGCTGCCCCCGTGCTTCCGGCGCCCCTGATTTAATCTGTCATGAACGCTTAACAGTCCGTCAAGTTGTACGAATTATAAGTCTTATTAAATAAAAATTTTGCTGAGTATTTTAAAACTAAGTTGACTAGGCACCGTTGTTGCCATAGGCAGCAACAACACCTCGTTAAATTAGTTTCGAAAGTTTAACAGCTTGCCTGTATAATTTTCTAGAAATTGAGATTCAGGGAGTGCAGCCATCGATCGATCGCAACACGGTCAAAGCGTGGGTGGAACTTAGTTAGAGATGGGCGGGGAATAGCTAAAACTAGATTCCTCTATTACAACATGACAACGCGATCGCAAGGTACAATCGTGACATATCTTTAGAATTAGTGGAATAGTGGCTTCAAGACAGGCACAGAAATTCCTCCACCCAATGCAGTAAAATATATCATTCCTATTCGTATTCCTTGGTCACCTCGTGCTGTCAGATAGCCAGGACCATGACCAGAGGTAAATAATATTACATTTCAGCAGATCAACAAATCTATTACAATCTAGGCAACATTATGCATCTCATATGTTGATTGGATGGAGAAGGCCAGGCACAAACCACCAAGCAAGAGAAATTAGTGTCTCATCCCAGAAACCTCGCCTTGTCATCTAAGCGCCTTTCAACCGTAGACATAAGATACAGCACATTATTTGTAAAGCAAGAAATATTATGTTGAACATTTAAAAATTAATTTGACAAGAAGCCGATGCTGTCTAATGGCAGCTCTATTAGCACATAATTATATTAAGAGTTTAAATAGTTTATCTGAGGTATTGCTTTTAAATAATGGTACTGTAATACGAGGGATGAAAGCTGTAAAATAATGCTTATGTCCGCTTCAGAGAAAATCAACAATTTATTCGTAATGAAACCTGTTTCAATAAGCAATATACTGGTCCAGACTAGAGTCCGTGAATTCCCTGATTACGCTCGCTTGATCCATCCGCACAATCAACCAATCAGACGGTATGACATTCTGCAAACATCTCACGAAAACATAAAACTAATCCCTAATGATTCTGCTCAAAGAGGAATAACATTATCCCAGATTTATTAGGATTCTCGGGTATGGACGGCCACCAGCGAGTCTCATAACTCGATGAAAAACGCTAGGATAGACACACGGACCCCAGGCACCAGGCACCATGACAAAACAGTAATTACATTTTGGACAATTTTGTTTTCGAATTGCTCGCCCGAGGATTGGTATTAAAATGAGAAAGCTTGTCGTTGTATCATCCTAGAGGCGGATTGATCAAAGCTGGACACAATAACAACTCATGTGGATTACTTATTACCTCGGAATAAACAATCACTACAGTGTCATAAGCATGCTTAGACTACTGGAGAGTGAACAATGGATGACATCAAAGGCTGTGAGAGAGGGAGAGAGGAAGAGAAGATATATAGAGGGAATGTAGGGATTGGTTGTGGTGGTAGGGGATCGGTGTGATATTGAGGGAGAGCGTGTGGGAGAGGGCTAAAAGGAAAAAAATGCCTGTATAGGATGATAGAAATTAACCCCTCTTGTGTAAAGTTAAACCTTTACTTACCAAAGTGGCCAAAAGGCCTATGCAGTGGTGGTGACAAACACCCAGTTATAGGTCAAGAGAATGCTATTTTTGAAAATCTACCACTGGGATGACTGGCACGGTTACAGAGCCAGTTATTTCAGTGATAAACCTTCAAAAATAGTATTCTCTTGGCCTACAAATTGGCACTGGCTAGGATGAATTTTTCGATTTTCTTAGCCATAAATTCAATGGTCTGGACCACCAAAAACGACATCTGTAGTGGTCATGCGGAATGTCCATTTGCAGGACAACAGAAAACAATAATATGTTGTAAATTTAAGTAAGAAAATTATAATCTTCTTGGAAAAGATATAGACCTTTAAGCGGTTAATTGATATGAGTAACACTTCGAGCGCTTCGGGGCGCTGTTGACGCATGAGCGGTTAAAATTGTCCGAATCCACCGAGCCAATGTTATCCCATGATTATTCTTGCCGTATAGAAAATGTAACTGCGTGAATAGGTGGTCTGATTAAAGCTAGCACAAGGGGTGCGGGTTGCGGAACGCGGAACGGAAAGAGGGTATGCGGAATGCAGGTAAAATATCGCGTGTACCATTTACCTGCACGCGTAATCATTGCGTTATTTTATTGCATTTTTATTGGTGATATTGCTATATTTCTATCCATTTCTTTGAAAAGGGACAACACATTTTTTTACGCTTTGATATCTAGCTTTCCACTGAGACCATTACAAAATGTTTATGTACGGAGGCGAGAGATGCAGATCCAAAATGGCGGATACTGACGACTAGATTAAAAATGATACCTTGGCCTAATCTAATAACATGTAATTATTATATTACTAATTTCCGATTTTTCGACAAATTAGTTCTTATAATTTTAGACGATGCATCAGCTTTAACTACTTGGATTACCCTTTCGTTTCTAGGTTACATGTGCTCTATTCCGCAACGGAATCTTTTCCGTCCGGCAAAATCGCTACGCCGAGCGATCGGTTTTTCCGCGTCCCGCCGTTCCGCGTTCCGCATACCGCGTACCGCGTGCAGGTAAATGGATGAAGGAAAATAGTAAAGAGCGATCAGAAGTATATTCTGCGTTCCGTTTCCACAACCCGCTTTCCGCATTCCGCGTGCCAGGTAAACGCAGCTTAAGACCGCGGCGCCAGTTCTGTTGCACATGACAAGGCATGTGCCTATTCGGAAAATGCACTGCTGCTATCTATTATTGCCGTACCGTCATAGACAATGACAACTTACAAGAACTCGTGCGTCAAAATACATGTAGTTAAAGGTGCACATTGCAATATGCTTGAAAATAAAATTGTTAAAATTGTATACTTTTAGAGGGTTAAATTATGCTCCTAAACGTAATGAAACGAAAATAAATCTTAACATATAATGTTTCATTTCGTATAAATAAATATAATACTTTTTATTGTGAAGTAGAACTGGTGTCTCTAATTCAATTTCACAACTTAAAAAATTATATTAATCTGTACATAAAGAAATCATCCTATTCGACAGTGTAGTCAATAATACAAGCGGATGAAAATAATTAACGTATGATTTTGAACAAATTGATTAGGTGGTGGGGGTGGGGTGGAGGCGCTCTTTGTTTTTCTTCTCACAACACGTCATCCTTCCACCCACCACGTTCATAGTTAGGGCAACTGCCAACTGGCAATGATAATAGCGAAGGACACATTCTTACGCATTGTAACTGCAATGACATTTTTTTTAGTTTTAGCTTTGACCCGCCCACCTCTAGCTAAGCTCCACCCACATCTCGCTCGTGTTGAGATCGATCGATCCCTGCACAACCTGACTATCAATTTCCAGAAAACTATGCAGGTAAGCTGTTGAACATTGTGAAACCAATTTGACCGGGTGCTATTGCTGCTTACGGCAGCAACTGCACTCAGTCAAATTAGTTTCAAAATATTCAACGGCATGTTTATTAAATGGTAAAGACATACGACAACTGTTAGTCGGTCACCAATTACATGTCTAACTTGTCTAACCTATCTACGTCATTTATGACGTCATTGATTTTGACGTCATCCTACACGTCACGTAGTTGATTATGATGTCATATAAACTGGAAAGGTCAATTCTATATACGGAAATAATTTCAGCTTTTTCCCTTTCTTGGCAATATGTTGCAAACTTTCCATTTCCAAATGTTCGCATACTTAAGCGGATTCTTGGCATCTTTGCATTAGAACTTGACATTTTAATCTCGGCAATCCGTCCCTGGATGGCAAAACGCAAACAGTAACAAACCTTTCGAGCATGGCTGTTTGCTTGTACCAATAACCTGCAGATCTCTATGGAATTCTTCTACTTCACAGCCTTTATTCTCAACCCTAATTGCGTTCTCTATTATTTTTCTCACGGATGCTGTCTGATAAAGAACCAATCTTTCCTGATCGATGCCACCAACACGCTGAGTTAATAACAGCTGAGCAGGCTCGATGCTCATATCGTGAAACCAATGGGCCAATAACATATTATGTTCCAGACTTAAATACCCTATTCAGTATCTTATAATTTTTGTCAATTCCACTAAACGTCACTTCAGATCTGGTAAGGTCAGATGGAAAGATGCTATATTGCTCTTCAAGCAGAAGGCAAATATTGACCAGCGAGCTATGGGAACTGCTTAATCTTTGAACAATCTGTGTCACATAACAGCGGCCATATCAATCAAGTGTCAAGGAATACGGCTTCAGCAACACTGATTTCTTTATTAGATCTATGTAAAGCGCAAAAGGAGATATGCGGATACCATGGAGAATAGCTGAGACTGGTTCAGCTGGTTCGTCTTTGACGCTTTCAACACTTAAAATCCCAGATCTTATTTCCTTTTCGCTAAACTCCTAAATACCTTCACTATTTTTACGTACGGAAATATAACTTTAATATATCAAAGAGAATATTACTTATATCTTAAAAGAATTTATCTTATCTGGATGTCAAAAATCGTCATAGGGTACACCGGGATCTAGTCTGCATTACAGTTTCCCCAATGGAAACTAGTGAGCACATGAACAGAATATAACATATGTCACGCTCTTAGTATATTACGCTTCTTCATCTGGGCTCGTAACACGCGCAACAGGGGAGAGAACAATGCGTGCGATTCTTTATAAGGTAATTCTGAGATGACGCTTTAAAGAAAAATGGCGTCTAAGCCGGGTTATGTCCTCTCGGGATAATAAGCTGCTTTGTTTAAACGGTACTCATCGTCTGACGATGAACTTCCAGATGCTCCCCAAAACCCTGGAGATGCGACATAAAACATATCCCATTGAATTTGATGCTTTATTAATACAGAAGTGTCCTCGAGGGAACTGAGATTTTGAGACCCAAGATGATAAATGCTACACTAGCTAAACCTGTCATTAACGGGCACTGTATGGCCCATAAAAGGTGATAACTGAAGGTAGGTTGTCGCTTAATGCAACTAGTTTGCTATTGTAAATAGGTTTTGGAGCCAAATAATGGCGGCCCTTTAAGACGGGTGGACTTATGAGCACCCGTGTTGAAGAGCCACCATTATTTGACTCCAAAACCAGATGCCCGTTAAAGACAGGTTTGACAATAATTGCAGTAAAACTCGCTGCCAATCATAAAATACAGGATTGCGTTGACAGTCCAAAGTCGAGATTTCTCTCAGAGCAGTGCGAGAGAGGGGATTAGTTTGGATTCGCAACATAACTCAATAATGCGTGGCTCGCGGGACAATTGCCTCTCATCTTTTGCATATAATATCGTTATTGGAGGCGCGAGAGATGGCGGAATAAACGAGTTATTGTCACTAGTTCATCCTGCAGTGACAGGCGATCATATGTTAACAGACTGCAAGCAGTTTCTTTATTGAGCATCTGTGAGCTTGATGAACGGGCATACAAGATATGATATTATATGTGGTAATATGCACGAGGTCAATAATATCTATGATAAAAACATGTGGTAGTGATTATGCTGAATATTCTCTGGTAGTAATGTTATAATTATTGAAATGTGGAAGGACCGTTACAAAGTTTGTCTGATTTTGTCACGCATTCAACTAAGTGTACCTATTCTGGTACTAATGAAACACATTTATGTGCCAAGTCTTGTAAAAAAAACCCTGTCAATTCTACAAAGTAAAATATCAAAATGCTGCCAACATCATGGACTTTATTATATTATTTGGTTTAAAAAGGTTCGAATTGTATGTCGTTACTATTTAATAAACATGCTGTTGAATGGCAGCAACATCACCCAGTCAAATTAGTTTCAAAATATTCAACAGCCTACCTGTATAGTTTTCGGGAAATTGATAGTCAGAGAGTTCAGAGATCGATCTTCAGGGATCGATCGATCGCAACACAGGCGAAGTGTGGGTGGAGCTTAGCTAAAGATGGGCGGGGCAAAGCTAAAACTTGATTCCTCCATTACAGTTCGTTTCTGTTCAAATCAAGCAGTAATTACAACATAAGAAGCATTATGTACATAAAAATAACAGTATAAATATAGATGAGATTGAGCTAGGTATATTTGGATTGCACACACAATCAGCGATGGTGTTGCGAAAGAGACCATGCTAGTATAAAAAGGTGATGGCAGATTTAGGAGGCGGGTTTTCAACCTTACTTGCTCATCTGTGGCTTTCCATGGGCAACGAGCATTGTGGGCTACGGCAAACGTATTTCAGGTATGGGAGTTAATTGAAACGTCCCGTGTCGATGATGTACTGGTAGAGATCTGTGGATACTTGGATATTTATTTTAAAATCGAAATTCTCATTACCATAGAACTGGTCGTTGGGTACGGGTATTTGAGGGGATAGTCTTTTGAGCGAATTTGTTGTAAAATAACATTTTTTGCTTGATGTAGGGCTGGCAGTGGAGAGAATAATGATCCGCGGTTTCATCCTGGTACACCCAGAAGAATCTGAGAAGAAATTATCAGAAACACGTCTTTTTAAGTTAATATAGTTCTTCAATAGTCTACATTAAAATATATTGGCATGTCTTTGACCCACATAATAGCAGGTAGGGCTCGTGTATAATTTATATTTGAATTTCTATAATGCTGGCGGCAAGGGCGGGGAGAATATTCCAGTCATGCACCATTGTTGGAAAGATCCACGATATAATTCAATTCCACATCTACGTGGATATAATAAGGATGTGTCATTTGTGAAAGTAGAAGGAGATGCTTAGATGAGCATCTCGTATGACATGCCACGTGTTATTTTGTAGAATCTTACACGTCTTTGCGTGTTTCCATACCGGTTTCAATATACAAGTCTTCTGTACCGGCGCTGTACGTGACTCCACAAATCGTCGGTAGAACGTATGTAAGTACATTTTCCAATATAATAACAAGCTATTGTGGAACGTTATCCCAAACCGGCCTCACATATTATAATGGTGGTCTAATGACACGCTTGTAAATTATTATAGTATTTCGATGATATTAACCTACTTCGTTATGTATGTTTCCAGATATAATGAGGAGGCCATATGATAACATATATATGAATAAGAATACCAGATATGGCGCCTGTGACATTACAATAATTGGACATAAACTGATGTGTAACGGTGTAACCGTTTCATGACGAAGTCAGCCAGAATCGGCCTAAGCAGTGGCCTTGAGGAATGTCCATTTGCAGGCCAAAAAGATTATTTTTGAAAATTTACCACTGGAATGACTGGCTCGGTAACCGAGCCAGTCATTCCAGTGGTAAATTCTCTAAAAAGTAATCTATTGACCTGCAACTAGACATTCCTCAAGGCCACTGCATAGGTGAGGTTCTGTGCGACTTCGTCATGACAGTGTTACACCGTTACACATCAGTTTATATGGGCATTTAATAATGAAAGATCTTGATTTTCTTGAGGATAAATAAATGTTACACACTGAAATAATATAACCGTGCCTATGTTATAACACGGACAAGAACCTTGACTTGATCTTAAATCAAAAAAAAAAAAATTGAACTTATGAAGTGCTTGTTCAGTTTGAAAAATGCGGATGAAGATTAATTCGCTTGTTTGAGGAAAAATGGCCGTTAATTAGAAGAGGAATTCATACTATGAACACCAACCCGGCATATGACCCTGCCGATATGAAACCAGTCTGACACACAGGGAGGAGCATTATTGAAATAAATACAGACTGCTTTTGACGCAAATTTATATTCATAGACTGGTCGCGAACAGGGCATTGTTCATGATAGGATATATGCCTTTGTTTTATTAACATATCTGGTTCTAAATACTGCTATGGGATATTATGGATTGCATAGGATCATATGATTTGTTCGAATAGAGTTTTACTGAAAATCGTTGCTGCTTCGCAGCCAGTCATTCCAGTGCTAAAATGCAAAGCAATACTGTTCTTTTGTTCTGCAAATGTACATTTCTCAAGACCACTGTAGAAGCGGTTTTGTCAGTCTGAATGTTGAGTGTTAATGGCCGCCTATCGTGATATAAGGAATTAATTCTGAGGTTATTGTGCCATTTTCTGTCAAAGGACTCGGTTATGGAGAAATTCATTTTCAGAATAAATGTTTTCCCATACAGCGAGACTGTATTATATTTTATGAGTTCCGTGAATACTTCATGAATAACCGCAACCTGAGTTAGTGGCCATTGTTAATGGTTTATGGCGATGCATATTGACGCGATTCTACATTATAGATGGAATGCTTCATTTCTTTGATGGACTTAGTATGCCGCCTACAAAATGGCTGTAATAAATCTGCTTTAGCATATTTCATTTGCTCATATATTCGTGCTGATGAAGAAATAATTTATCACTAGAAGTTCACTTATGGCTTATTCCAATATAATGCGCATACATACTTATCTAGCAAGAAATGGTATTTTTGACCCCTTGGACTAATGATGTCGACAATTAACGGTGGATAAAAGGAATGGGTGACAGAGGACGGGGAAACGGGAAGAGGGGTGATTGGGAGTAGAGGAGGTGGGGCTGGGGGGAGCTGCATCGAGGAGGATGGAGAAGATGATGATATGATAGGAGGAGTAGGGAAAGACAAAAACTAAGAGATGAAGAAGAAGAAGAAGAAGTAGTAGTAGTAGTAGTAGTAGTAGTAGTAGTAGTAGTAGTAGTAGTAGTAGTAGTAGTAGTAGTAGTAGTAGTAGTAGTAGTAGTAGTAGTAGTAGTAGTAGTAGTAGTCAATATTGTCAACGCACTGGCTCAGAATCTTCAATAATCGAAAAAATTCAAAAATTTAAGATATTTTGGTTTATCTTACTGCCTGATATTTGTCATTTTGTTTGAGGAAAGCCATATGGCATTAATGTTAACCCTTTACTGGTTAAATTTGTTCAGTAAAATCCAAATATGCGCTTACTTATTTAATGTACATTTGCAGGCACAGACAAGGTCATTCCCGAGAATACACCACTGGAACGACTGTCTCGGTTCCCGAGCCAGTCATTACAGCGGCAAGTTTTCAAAAATACTCTAATCCCCGCCGGCAAATGGACATTGCCCAAGATCACTAAATTGATCGTTTTTGGCTGACCATCATGCAAGGGTTAATGTTGAATGATTGAGATGGATATTATGGATAGCTATTTGAGTTTTGCTTTTACCAAGATGTCACGTAGATTCGGATTTTTCTTAAACGCAATTACTGGACGCTTGTTGAAAGGTTGTTTCAGTTTCTCCTGTAGGTTTTGATACTCATCTTTCAAGATTTTGGAAATTTCAACGTTTTTCCGATTATAGGTCAGAATGAATGGAATTTTGTCACGTTGATCAGATAAGCCTGGGTCCGAGTTTATTCCCCTTGGCCACTGTGTTTCGAGTTCTTTTCCAAGCTGTCCAATGTTTCAGATTTGATTTTGCGCAAGAATCCGTGAGGAGTCACTTCGTGGTTTGAGGGCTTAGAATGGAGTAGAGCACGCTTCTTCAAGGTTTTTCCTATCACTCGAGTTCCTGTGAAAATGGATTATTTGCGATTTTACAATTACTTTAAAAGTATGCGGCTGATGGAAAGAATTTTTGTGTAATAGCTGATGCGAATCATTTGTTTCGAAATACACTTTGTAGTCTAAGTAGCTAGTTGTTTCATACTTTAGACCTTTATATACAGTTACATCCAGGAAATCTACAGACATCTCGTCAATGGTTGCTTTTAATTTGGTATTTGGATCGTGATTGTTTAGAATTTCGAAAAATTCATCAAACTCTGCCTTTGCGTGTTACCAAATCATGAAAATGTCATCAAGGTACCTGCGATAAATGAGAGGCTGTTTTGGACACTTTTCTAGCGCTTCCTCCTCCCACTCTGCGACGTAAATATTGGAAAAACATGGGCTAAAGCGCTTGCCCATCGCGCAACCACAAATTTGTTGGTAAATTTCGCCATCGAATTCAAAATCATTGCCTTTCAGAATCAGCTCTAATGGAGCTATTACTTCTCTGTCTGGCCTGTTGGTATCTGGGTAGTTCAGGAATGCTTTACGGCTAGAATTTATACCCTTCTCGATGTCAATGTTTGTATACATAGCATTGATGTCAAGCGTGACCAGGAATGAATTTGGAGGTATCCGGGTCTCAGAGACCTGGGATAAGAAGTCTTCTGTGTTTTTCAAGAAGCTGGGGTGTCTATTTGTTATTGGCTGTAGATGGTAATCGATGCATTCACTGATTCTGTAGGATTCTGAACCACAATCAGAGATTATAGGTCGCCCGAGTGGTGACAATGGGTCCAACCACGAAACTATGGGTTTATGAATTTTTGGCAAAAGGTAGAAAGTCCGTGGTTTTGACTCAAGCTTAGCAAAGAGATACTTATGTTGCTTTTCAGAGATCTTCTTGCTATCGAACAATTTTTGGAGAATCTCATTAAATTTGCTGCAATTATTTTGCCAAAGTGGCTCGCTTAGTTTCTGGTAATGCTTTGGGTTACTAAGTTGTCATTGTGCTTCACGTTTATAGTTATCTTTAAGTATTATTACAGTCGCCGATCCTTCATCTGCATGTTTGATGACAATTTCGCTGTTTTTAGACAATTCAATTAGGGCTTGGCGTTCTTCATAGGGTAAATTTGGTTGATCATTAGGAGATGTAGAATTTTTAACACGTTCTGAAAAGAGTTTTATGCTTTGACCGTTCGCTGGGTCCAGGAGTTTTACGTTGGGTGCCCAGCCAGTTTTTCCAATGAATGGTGGAATGTTACTATTAGAGCTACGAAAGAAGTCTGCTAAATTAATACGGTGACTAAATTCAGATGTTTCCATACAGCCATTATCTCCAAACCGGTTTTAGGTTTTGGTGTTGGGACAAATGTAAGACCGAAATTGAGCAGTGACTGCTCTGCTTCACCTAATGGGGAGACAGTTAGATTGACAATATTACTGCTCAGTCCTGTTTCCGGGCGGATGTGACCTTGGCCCCTGTTTAGTTTAAATTTAGAAATTTAAGCCAGGCAGAATACATAGAGTTAGCTGTCTTTTCAGTCCAATGTATGTTATCCTTAACAACATTAAATTCGGAGAGTATAAGTGCAGGAATGGCAGTCACAGATTTAGATGATTCAGCCGTCGAATTGAGGGACTGAATTGCCAACCTCTGCTGAGCTGTCAACCGACTTGAATAGTTAAGCTTTGCGAAGTAAATCGCGGTCTTTGGGAATTTGGACCTAATCGCACTGAAAAGCAGCATTAATCTATGTTTTGAACTAGAGATGGGTTCATTCATATCATTAATACCAATGTTAATCACTATTTTCTCTGGTTTAAATAAGCCAGTGTACCTTTGAACTAGTCCTCTAGCATGACACAATTTAGCTCCTGGGTAGCAGGCAACTTGCAAATTAATGCGACTCAGGTTCGAAGCTCCAAAGATGAGTACTTTGTTTGTGAGACAGTAGTAGTAGTAGTAGTAGTAGTAGTAGTAGTAGTAGTAGTAGTAGTAGCAGTAGTAGTAGTAGTAGTAGTAGTAGTAGTAGTAGTAGTAGTAGTAGTAGTAGTAGTAGCAGTAGCAGCGGCGGCAGCAGCAGCAGCAGCAGCAGCAGCAGCAGCAGCAGCAGCAGCAGCAGCAGCAGCAGCAGCAGCAGCAGCAGCAGCAGCAGCAGCAGCAGGAGGGAGAGGAGGAGGGAGAGGAGGAGGCGGAGGCTGCGGTCAGGTTATTCGAGTTAAAGACATTGAAGGGAGCTTAGTGCAGCATGTGGTATGTAAGTGATGAGCTTTGTGATTATTTGGGAATGAAAATGGAAGAGGAATAGAAGGACTAGAATGATTGAAATGGCATCATGTGAATCTGATGTAAGAGGAGAAATACTAAGGCAACAACAGAAGCACGGGTAATAATAGTAGCAACAAAAATAAAGAAAACAACGGGAGCAACAACAACAACAACAACAACAACAACAACAACAACAACAACAGCAGCAGAAGCAGCAGAAACAACAACAACAACAACAACAACAACAACAACAACGACGACGACGAGGACGACGACGACGGCGACGACGACGACGGTGACGACGACGACGACGACGGCAACAATAACAGCAACAACAACAACAACAATAACAACAGCAGCAACAACAGCATCATCATCATCAACATCATCAACAACAACAACAACAACAACAACAACAACAACAACAGAAACAGCAGCAGCAGCAGCAACAACAACAACAACAACAACAACAACAACAACAACAACAACAACAACAACGGCAGCAGCAACAACAACAACAACAACAACATATGAAGATGCAGAAGCAGAAGTAGAAGCAGCAGCATCAGCAGCAGTAGCAGCAGCAGTAGCAACAGCAGCATCAGCATCAGAAGCAGCAACAGTAACAATTACACCAGCAGCAGACGATGACGGCTGTCTGTCAAACCTGTGGAATAGATCCATTTGTTCTTAGGACTATGCCTATATGCAGCTTAAATATGGGACGTCAGCGACCGACCTCCAACAGTAGCTTACAAGAACAGTGAAGTAATGGATCTTTCCAGTTTATCCATACATCATATGACGTCATAATCAACTAGGTGCCTTGCATGAAGACATCATAATCAATGACGTCATGAATGACGTAGAAAAGACGTCACGAACACTTAATTTGAGGCGTTGTTGTACGAATTGGATGTCTTTGCTATTTATAATAAAGATGTTGTTAAATGTTTAATATAGGCATCAAACCCACCCAGTCAAATTGGCTTCAAAGTATTTAATAGCTTACCTGTATGGTTTTCTGGAAATTGATAGTTAGTGGATCGATCGATCACAACACGAGCGATGTGTGGGTGGAGCTTAGCTAGAGATGGGCGGGGCATAGCTAACACTGTAAATGCCCATTAAAGTAGCTAAGCTGCTTGCCTACCAGGACACCTATTCGTTTTGGAGTGCGGAGAGAATCTTAATTTGCATCGCCTATCATCACGGAGACAGAGCTGGAGCCAACTATCTAGTGAAAATAAAGCTGATGACAAACACGCGTTATTACCTACAATTATTCCTGGATTCATCGCGTGCGCTTGCTTATTACTGGCCGCATTATTATTCATCAAGATTCACCCAGCGTCCAGAGCTTATCGAACAAAGTGCAATTATGGCAAACAAAATATGAATACCGGTGACAATTGGTTTTGATTTGTTGCCGCGAGTCATGCTCGATAACTATAACTCTCTGATCCTTAAGAGATGAAACGATGTTCATAGCGTGCCGACACGCAAAGAGGAGAAGGTAAGAACATCATGACGAACTCTTCCCAATGGACCGTTCTAGTTTTAGCTATGCCCCGCCCATCTCTATCAAAGCTCCACCCACCCCTATCTATCTCTGAACTCACTGACTATCAATTTCCAGAAAACTATACAGGTAAGCTGTTAAATATTTTGAAATTAATTAGTTTCAAAATATTCAACAGAATATTTATTAAATGGTAAAGACATACAATTCGTACGTATCGGACTATTAAGTGTAAAGCGTAAAGATGGACTATATCGAGATGTTTCTTGATTATATATAAATATAAATTTATTGGAGCTGGATCCTTTCCGTCACCGGCGTGTCGGCTACGGATTGTTACTGATCCGCATCCGGGGAGCTAACATTTACCTGTTATTAGGATTGTGTAATATCGCCCAGAGATGCACTGCAGGCCAGTAATTAATTTATATATATATATATATATATATATATATATATATATATATATATATATATATATATATATATATATATATATATATATATATATATATATATATATATATATATATATATATATATATATATATATATATATATATATATATATATATATATTTATTGAAAGATGTTTCTTAATTATTAATATATAATTAATATTATATACATCTTTCAAATTTAAATATCTATCAATGTTGTTTTGTCTTCGAAACAGCGTTCTTTGGCATCTCATGTTTTGTAATACATATTTAAAAAGCACTTAGACAACGGTTGATCTACTTTTAGCTATGCCCGGCCCATCTCTAACTAAGCTCTGCAAACTCTTTGCCCATGTTGGGTTCGATGAACGATGAATTCACTGGATACCAAATTTCAGAAAACTATGCATGCAAGCTGTTGAATATTTTGAAACTAATTTGACTAGTTTCAAAATATTCATCAGAATGGTTATTAAGTAGTAAAGACACAGAACTCGTACACATGACGGACCTTTAAAAGTTCATGACGGACATAGCTATGTGATTCAATACGCACTTTGATTATGACGTCAGCCTACATGTGGCCTAGTTGATTATGACGTCATATACTTGAGTGATAATATGTTTGGATTCGTTTATTTATAAGACATTACTAAAATTAGTATGCTAAACACGTTGCGTTGATAAGTGACCAGTTCTAAGCACTAACACGAATTGTCTCTATTATTCTAAAATGAATCCAAATGGTTTCAAAATTTCTTATCTTTACCAATTAAACCCTACCGTAAAGCTCAAACACAAAATATATACATAAATATAAGAAACATTACTTATTATTTTCAAACTAATTTTGCTTTGTACGGACGTATGTATCGACCTTACCGCTTGGAACACTAAATCCCCACGAATCTCAATTTCAAAGTAGCTATACATATAAGCTGGTGACTATTTTGAAACTAGTTTGACTAGCTGCTGTTGTAGCAACAGCTCCCAGTCGAATTCGTTTCAAAATATTCAACGGTATGTTTATTAAGTTGCAATTCCATCAATAACATGCAATTCAGACTGTTATTTTCGGGAGTTAGACCGTTTGATGTGATTGTCACGTCAACTAGCAAGCGGCGCGTTTAGATTATGACGTCATACACGAACACCTCAACAGATTGAGGCAGCTACTAGTGAACATTATAACCGCACGCAAATGGTTTTAAGCGTTGATAATAATAATAATAATAATAATAATAATAAAAATAATAATAATAATAATAATAATAATAATAATAATAATAATAATAATAATAATAATAATAATAATAATAATTGTTCGCATTAATACTTTATATTTTCATCGCCGACGGGGAAGTGCTGTTGAGCCAAGATAATGGACTTTTCCAAGTTTATCCATTAAACATATGACGCCATATGACGTCATAATCAACTTCGTGACGTGTAAAATGACTTCATAATCGTGAATGACTCGATATAGTTAGTATATATACATATATATCTTTCAAAGTTAAATATTTTGGAGCGTAACTTTATATAAATTTATCACTAACAATATAGGAACAGCTTCCAGCAAGACTGTCATTAACATGGGCCTGATGCTTTGGCAACACGCGCCCATTATAGAATCTAAACCTTTATGGTGTGAGAATGCTTCATAAGGCAGCACAAGTTTATATTACTGCAGATGATGTTCATCACGTGTTATGTTCCAATGTCAACGATTGTACTCTTCTGAACGCGACATCCAAGACCCGGGCGACGAAATTGAAAGCAAATCGAATTAGCCCTTCATACAAAAACATACGAATGAGAGAGCATTTTCCCTGGAGGGAGGCGGGAGGGCGTAATGGAGACTTGGTGGTTGGTGGTGGGGTAGAATGAATCTGACGTCTTTATTCTTCATAGATATCTAGGAAGAAATACTAACGGTGATATTCTTGGGGTTGGTGATTGTGGTGGGGTGGGTTTGGGGACGTGAGCCATTAGAGAAAGAAATTTGGATTCCCAAAGATGAAGAGGAAACATTGCCGGTTTCCCGTCAACATTACTAGATCACAAGATTTATAACCATTTTTATTCTGATTTTCTAGAAACAAAATGTTCCCTAATCAGGAAATTGTGAATTTTGTTCATTATTTTGACAATCAACTTGACTGGACGTCGCTGTTTACATAATCAGCGATGACCTCTCGTCGAATTTCTCCAAATATAATCAGCATAATGTTGCCTGGGTTGAAGTTATTAATTATAATTTTGTATATGCAGCATTGACTTGGTTAATGTAAAGCTAAGAAAGTATGGAGAGTCGAGGAATACATTCATCTCAATCAATAATTCTCCAAGTCCATTTGCCATTTCTTTGTCACGACATTTTGCTATTGATACTCCGTAATTAGTGGCCGTTGACTGGAGTTACTGCGCAGAGGCTCGGTCTGTCACGATTCTTGGAATGATTCCTGGCAGAGTTTGGGAAATCATAATCCGACATCGGCCTGTCTCCGATGCGACCTCCACGCCCGATGACATATAGGACGAGTCAAATGTTGGCTCTGTGAGAAATTGAAGGGTTTCTTTTTCGCATAAGACAAAGCTTCGTTCACGTGGATTGATACAGGGCTATAATACTGAGTGATTGTTACGTTGGAAGTGGAATATAGCTATAGTTTTATTGGCAGGTCAACACAGAGTACATTGCCATCGGGGCTAAGCTCATTGTCTAAGCCGGGTTATCATCGACACAGGATAATATTCTCGTGACATCTTCGCGTACATCATCATGTCAGACTCCAAAGATTATGCCTCGCTTTCTCGTGTCGCGCGGAAACCTGACGTCTTATAGCTAGCAGAGAATTGATGAAGATATTTTATGCTCATGGGTTAATCAGCCGTCTCCATGTCGATAAAACGTACTGGATTCGCACTGTCAAATGATTTAGCCCTTTGAACCCGAAAGACCGGATTCGAAAAAGGTTATTTACAATTCAATAAATAATGAATTGAATATTTTTAAGGTAATTTGACTGGGAGCTGTTGCTGCCTATGACAGCAACATCTACCTGTCAAATTTGTTTCAAAATATTCAAGATCTTACATGAATAGTTACGTTTGAATTTGAGACTATGCGAAATCAAGAATCAAATGGTTAATGCTATCATGACAGGTTATTGTCTTAGAGAGTGTCTAGACCTCCACAAATAACATTTACTCATTGATTATTATAGCATTGCTAAGGTTGGTAATAGCCCACGGCGTGTTTAGTCAACGCGCGAAACTTGGGGGTGGGTCAAGATCATTGGGATAATGTATGTATGTATGATTACTGTATTCTGCGGCTGTAGTAGTAGAAACAGCCTACAGCTGCAATCAGCCCTTCTTCGCTTTTGCCCACTGTGTCTTGTCTTCAGCCAAAATTCTTAGCTTCCTCACGGCCATTCTTGACTTGAGTGTACCTAATCCAGCTTTCTTGAGGTCACCTCGCTTAGCAGATTTATGCAATGATGCCCTCTCCTGGCTTTGTATTTGCTCGCTCCGAGTAGTGTGAATTCCAAGGCTCTCTGTGCTGGTGTGTCTTCTGGCATCCTTAGCACGTGGCCAAACATGGACCATCTTTGCTGGGCGACGTTTACAGACATGGGCGGCGTATTACACATCTTGTATAGTGTATCGTTGGAAATTATCCGCCAACATCATCAATTTAAACTAAATTTGAATACCATGGCTTGCACATTCTTTACGTGACACGCCTTTCCATCATTAATGTTGATGGTCTTCTTGTGCTCCGATAAACTATGTCATAGAATAATTTAGCATTTTGAGAACTTATAAACTCGATATTGACCACCATTATATCCTTTTTCAACATCATGTACAGGTTGATCTACTGCAGGGGTCCTTTATCGCTATGTCGGCCGACTTCTATCCAGGCTCCGCCGACATTGTGCGCGTGTTGGCATCGATTTATAGACTTTAAAACCTTAACTACTAGAATCCTAAATCGATGGCAATTATAAAGGCAAGCTGTTGAATATTTAGAAACTAATTTGACTGTGGCTGTTTGATCAACAGCTCCTAGCAAAATTATTTTCAAAACATTGGACATAATGAGTATTAAATTGTAAATTCATCAACATCATAGAATTCCTACACTTGACAGACTTTTAGAGTTTCATGGCACAAATCTCACGTCATTCTGATTGTGACGTCATCTAATGTGTGACGTATTTGATTATGACGTCATATGTTTGAGCAAAAGATCATCTCTCTCTCTCTCTCTCTCTCTCTCTCTCTCTCTCTCTCTCTCTCTCTCTCTTCAAGGCTGGATCAAATGTCTAAATATCGACAAAAATCCAGAATAAGTTTCAAAATGCGACGCGGTTTTATTTCACTGTTGGGAGTTTGAGAATGCGATATTGGCATTAATCACTGTCGCATAGCGATCGTAATGTCATCGGAATTGATACGATTTTTGCCATAAGATTTCTCCAAGTGAAACAAAATAATGTATTACCATCATCTCCAAGATGCATTACACTGTTGGTGATATAATAAACATTATGTTTGCAATTCTAAGATTAAGATAGCCAAACGACCAGCCTGCCCGACGTCTTGACGTCAATCTATTTCCAAAATAGTCAATGACCCTGCTGAGATGAAGATGTTGTAATTGAGGTATGAAAGGGTAAATGGGCGAGAGGTGATAGAGTCTCTGGAGGGAAGCAGACCAAGTACAGCGAGTCGATGATGTGGAATATTAAAATGACAAACGAGAAATGTGAGAGGCCATTAGCTTATAGCTTGACGCATAGTAGAAAGACTCATGATGGACTAGAGTTTATATTTATGGAGATAATTTGCTTCTCTATTTCCTTCTCGTCAACGAATCTCTGTCTCTCTCTCTCTCTCTCTCTCTCTCTCTCTCTCTCTCGCTCTCTCTCTCTCTCTCTCTCTCTCTCTCTCTCTCTCTCTCTCTCTCTCTCTCTCTCTCTCTCACCCCCTGACTTTCTCCCATCTCCACCATTATCTCGACCTAATTATGTGCCATTACTTGTTCTCCCACCCAGTCTTTTACTCATACTTTCATTCACTCTCCCACTATCTCTTTCATGCATGTTTACATCCCTATTCACAACATCTTTCAGTAATTCTTTCTTTCACTCTCTCAACCACTCTCTTACTTTCTAGTATCTCACCCATTCACTCACCCATTTACTCGCTCATTCACACTCCCACTCTCATTCGCTCACTTACTCACTTTCTCACTCGTTCAATCGCCCGTCCGCTCATCCACCCGCCAGTAGTAGTAGAAGTAGTAGTAGTAGTAGTAGTAGTAGTAGTAGTAGTAGAAGTAGTAGTAGTAGTAGTAGTAGTAGTAGTAGTAGTAGTAGTAGTAGTAGTAGTAGTAGTAGTAGTAGTAGTAGTAGTAGTAGTAGTAGTAGTAGTAGTAGTAGTAGTACTAGTAGTAGCAGTAGCAGCAGCAGCAGCAGCAGCAGTAGTAGTAGTAGTAGTAGTAGTAGTAGTAGTAGTAGTAGTTGCTGTTGTCGTCGTTGTCGTTGCCGTTGTCGTTGTCATTGTCATTGTCGTTGTCGTTGTTGTTGTTGTAGCTGCAGCAGCTGCAGCAGCAGCAGCAGCCGCCGTAGCAGCAGTATTAGTACTCGCAACACTGCCCAGCCAAATTAATTTCAAAATATTCAACATACTGTTTATTAGATAGTAAAGACATACAATACTAAGCGTTTATGAAGGACTAAATCACGTCATTCATGATGTAATTGATTATCACGTCAGACTGCATGTGACGTCGTTGATTATTACGTAATATGATTGACTGATAAACCGGATTAGTCCATTGGGATTGAATGTCCATGGTTGATGCTCTTTATGTTATTATATTATCGCTGACTTGATCCTCCGTTTTTGCTATTTAGTGATGACCCACGGCACGTCTGCATTATTTACAACGATATCCCAATTTTACCGTTAATGACCAGAAGAACCTGTCTGCTGATGCGCCAATATTCCCGGCGCTATAGCTGGTGAATTACAGCCTTGCAGACAAAAGGATTATGAATAGTTATAGATATCAGATATCGCCAAGAGCACAATATAGGTATCCAGTTTAGCTATGCCCCGCCCATTTCTAGCTAAGTTCCACCCACACTTTGCCTGTGTTTGGATCGATCCAACCCTGATTTCCGATAACACCAATATCAAGGTAACTATACCTGTAGGCATAATCTGTTGAATACTTACGGAACTAATTTGGAAATTGGAACCGTGCCCAGTCAAATTAGTTACAAAGTAGTCAACAGAATGTTTATTAAATAGTAGCTTCATCAAAGAGATATAACACGTACAATTGACAGACCATTCCAGCTTCATGGCAGAGTATTCTCTGTCAATGGACCTTTCCATTTTAGCTATGCCCCGCCCATCACTAGCTAAGCTCCACCCACACCTCACCCTGTTGGGATTGATCGATCCCCGAATGCACTAACTATCAATTTCCTGAAAACTATAGAGGGAAGCTATTGAATATTTTGTAACTAATTTGACTGGGTCAAACCTTTCCAGTTTTAGCTATGTCGCGCCCATCACTAGCTAAGCTCCACCCACACTTCGCCGTGCTGGGATTGATCGATCCCCGAATGCCCTGACTATCAATTTCCTGAAAGCTTATCAGCTAAGCTGTTGAATATTGTGTAACTAATTCGACTTGGCGTTGTTGCTGCCTGCATCAACAACGCCCAGTCAAATTAGTTTCAAAATATTCACCATGATATTTATTAAATAGTAAAGACGTACAATTCGTACAACAACGCATAGTCCTTCTTCAACTACGCGTTCGTGACTGTACTTATCTACGCCATTTATCTACGCCCCGTTCTTCCAACTTAAAAGTGACTTTATGTGAACACCCTCCTGTCCTGCTTTTGGCGACAGAATACGAATCTGTGATATGAAATATTCGTCTGCATTTGAAACTTCAAATCCGGTTTGGCAAACAAATCTTATGAAATAGGATGGTCAACTAGTGTATTATGCGTGTCAATGAAACTACCCACGCCAGGTTCTTATATGTGCAAAGTCGCAGATTGGTCCCACTACCTAGAGATTAGCTGAATCTTTGGATGGTTCATAAATATTTTTTGCATACGATTTTATCTCATCTATGTCTATTATGGCATAATCTCGTAGGTGTAGGTGCTGAAGGTCTCTGGTGTCCGGTATTCTTCGACCATGTTGTTCCATACCAGTACGGTTCTTTTATATTTGTTAATTATTGTCTGATATGACTTTAGTAGCAGCAATGGCCGACCCCGTCTGGTGATGTGTTTGTCGGCCCAGTGCGAATCACATTCTCTTCGTCATACGCCATATTTCAAGGCGTTTCCATCCAAGATGCTGCATTATAGATGAAGAACACGCTCTCTCCACATCACCCACCCACCCCACCCACACCATCTCCCTATCTATCTTCTCCCTCTTCCTCCCCCCTCCCTCTCTTTCTCCTTCGTTGTACTGCTTCAAGTTGACTTACCATGCCACGTGTTGATAGATCCCAGACTGTTGATGCATTTCAATTTTGGGTTTCATAATGAATTACTTCTTCGACGGATGTTAGTCACACATTGCTTAGAAAATAGTAATCACTGTGCTTAATATATGGCTGTTGCAGTGTAAGCTCTGTGGTGGACGGGCGTCAATGTACAGTTTTGATTTAGTTTTGCCCAACATTTCCCTCATCGTGTTGTGCAGTGTTGCACTTCCATGTATTGAATTTCACCTGCCAGCTTCCTGTTCAATTCAAGAGGGTGTATTGCTTAGAGATCATTCTGAGACTCTTGAGAATTTAGATCGTGTATTAGAGGGCAGTCGCACTATATTACAGGAATTTGGAGCAAACAAGAAAGAGCATGGACCTGAATCGGATCCTTAAGGCACTCCTGACAATACTAGAGAGAGAGAGAGAGAGAGAGAGAGAGGGGGGAGGGGGAGGGGGAGGGAGGGAAGGAGGGAGGGAGGGAGGGAGAGGGAGGGGGGAGGGAGGGAGGGAGGGAGGGAGACGCTTTTGATTTATTAAGGTGATAAATAGAGCCTTCCGCACACCAACATGAAGGTAAGTCTGTGTTAAGGATGACATTGTACGGTGATTGTGGCCAGGTAGGCATCGGGATACTAATAGCCTACTAATAATTTGGGACCATGTGAGGAATTAATATGAGAAGGTTAAATTGTTAGAGGAGCGAGAACTGTTTATTGAAATCATAGAGATGCTGTTAAGAACAATTATGCCAAGCTAATCTTATGGATCCTATTTCTAGCACATGGTAGATTTGACTATTATGTGGCGGCATGTCGGTTTGACCATGGCAGTTGTTTGACATTGACTATGAAATAATGGCCCTTTCCAGTTTATCCATCAATCATATGACATCATAATAAACTATGTGACGTGTAGGATGGCGATGAGGTCATAATCAATGACGTCATGAATGACGTAATTAAGTTCGTCACCAACGCCTAATTGATGACTGACTAAGCGTTGTTGTACGAATTGCATGTATTTACTATTTAAAAAACATTCTGTTGGATATTTTGAAACTACTTTGAGTGGGTGCAGTTGCTGCCTATGGCAGCAACTACACCCAGTGAAATTAGTTCCAAAATAGTCAACAGCTTACCTGTACAGTTTGCTAGAAATTGAGATTGACTGTGTTCAGGGATCGACCGATCCCAACATGGCAAAGTGTGGGTAGAGCGCAGCTAGAGATGGGCAGGGAATATCTAAAAATGGATTCCTCTATTCTTATATGTGTGGAAATACATCGCACATGATAGTATTAGTTGAACCGTAAACTAGACGTCATAAGCATTTATTTGATATATTGTATGCCTACATTACCACGTGTGTTTGGGACATTATATTGAATGACATCAAAATAAACCCACGAAACAATAGATATAAAATGTTATATTGCCACCACTGCCTTGTTATTTGCTAAAACGCCAAATATGGCATTTAAGCAAAAAGTCATTTTGGCAATGATACGGTCAACGACACTCTGACACAGCGTATGGAAAAATAATGCTGCGATGTTGATGAGCATTCTCCTCCTACGCCATCGACACATTTTGCGGAAAATATCACATCAATACATGTTCATGTGTTTTTTAATGTTCATGAAAAATATAATAGACGATTAAATTCCCAACTGAAATATATCAGATAGCAACAGTTTTCAGCAACCCGGCTACTAAATCAACACTAGTTTGCGTTCAAATGAACCTAACACGCTCTAGCCACTAAGTATAATACTTAAAATCGCTAGAATTGAAACATATGTGTGTTGATTATGCCCCTAAATGATTCTGATCAACCAATAATTGATCGATTATCGAAGCACATTGCCAATTGTGGTGCCGTCAGTTTACAGTATCTAATATTGTTACAGACACATTCTCCGCAGCCTTATTAAGACCATTGATTCATCTTGACATAGGATCTTGACATTTTAATCTGTGCTTCGTCTTTTCTTTGGCAAGAAAACGCAAACAGAAAATTAATTCTATCAGCTATGTCGGTACCATTTCATCCCCTATGGAATTCTCATAGTTTGCAATCTTTATTCTTTTCTCTAATTACTTCATTTTTATTTTCCTCACGCGCCGTGTTTTAGAAAGAGGTAATCGTGTTAGACTTTAGATGGATAATGGATAAACCGGGGTACTAGAGAGATAACTGAGAGTCAGCGATATCGGCAAATAAGCGTTAATCCGCTTTGAGCACGTGTCGGAATAATGTTCAATCATTATTTTGATATTCGATGTTCATAGAAGTTCCTTTATGTTGGGCTAAATAACACGCCTCTTGATTAGGTTGAACACAATTTGACCGCCTCATTGAAGCAACGACTTTCACCAATAAGGGTCCTATGCTTTTCAACCAATCAGCTTATAAATTGTACCAACACGCGGGAAAAGTGGGCGGAGCTTAGCCAGAAATTGGCAGGGTTTAGCTAGAAATGGGTCTGACTATTAAGTAATTATTCTAGTTCCCTTACTACTACATAATTATGTATTGATCATCCGTCAACTTGATGTATTTATTGTATAATATTTGTATGTGTATGGGAGACATGGGTATAAAACTCGTGCCTTATCGTGCTTCCATTTGAACAAAAAAATCAATTCTGTTTAAACCAATCAATCAGGTGGAGCATACAATACATAAACACATCAGAGTATTAAGTATACATACAGATGACATCACACAGGTATATGTGCGACTAGACGGAAGCAATAGCCGGTGCATAATGCAGTACAATAAACTACTGATGTCAGCCCAGTCTATTAGGCCAATCTTCGATCTCCATTCTTACAAGACTTGAGTTTTACCTAGTGTAAAGACCAGTCAGACCTGGCTATATTGGATCCTTACCTAATACTTACCTGGTGTGTTCGCCAAAAGGCGCAGTTTCGCATACCCACAGATTCGGGTAGGTTGTCACAATTCACAACTACTCTGGATGGAAATAAAACGTTGGCTAGAGCTGTGTTGCATCGTTAGTTACACAATAGAGAAAGGACCTTTCCAGTTTTAGCTAAGCTCCAACCACACCACGCTCGTGTTGGGATCGATCGATCCCTCAACTCCCTGACTATCAGTTTCCAGAAAACTATGCAGGTACTCTGTTGAATATTTCGAACCTAATTTGACTGAGCCCTGCTGCTACCCATGTTTCCTAAATAGGACAGGATTACAATTCGTACAACAACGCTTAGTTCGTCATCATTTAAGCGTTCGTGACGAACTTATCTACGTCATTCATGATGCTATTGATTATGACGTCATCCTACAGGACATGTAGTTGATTATGCCGTCATATGATTGATTGATAAACTGGCAAGACCCATTACAGTTAATCTTCTTCAAATCAACTCAATTCTTAAACGCGGTTTACGTAATAGGAAAAAGGATTACATCATAATATTAAGAGTATAAATATAGATAAGATTGAGATAAGTTTATTGAAAATGCACACGCAGCAGAGGTTATGTGGTCTTTTAATGTATTATCTGTACAATGGGATTGGGCACACGTTCTAGCAACTTATTTTAGCCCGCTCCCTACAGAATTATTAGACGGCAGCATATAATTACACTTATATACACAATTTGGATGGATGGATGGACGGACAGATGGACTGCAAGATGGGTGAACGGACCGAAGGACGGACGGACGGACGGACGGACGGACGGACGGATGAATCAATCAATCAATCAATCAATCAATCAATCAATCAATCAATCAATCAATCAATGAGGCGAACGATCGAGCAATTGATCAATCAATGAATCATCCAATTAAGCATCCCATCCGTCAATTATCTGCACGATTAATTGATCGATGAATTGCTCGATCAATCAATCAATCAATCAATCAATCAATCAATCAATCAATCAATCAATCAATTAATTAATTAATTAATCGATCGATCGATTAATCGATCAAGCAAGCAATCAATCAGATAATTGACTGGTGGGATGATTAATTGGTTGATTAAATAATTCGTTTGGCCATTTATTTGTTTATTTGTTCATTGAAACGCCAATTGGTCAGTCAGTTGGGTGGACTATCGGTCGGTCAGTCGTCCAGTAGGTCGGTTAGCCAGTCAGTCAATCGGCTCGTCAGTTGGTAAGTCGGTCGGACAGGCACATGGCTTGCCGAACTGGCTAGATAGACGCTAACCAGCGAACCAGCAAGCCAGTCAGTCGATCGATAGGTCAGTCTGTAGTCAATGTAGTCGCTCAATGATCAATATAACTAATATAATATACAGCCATTGGTGAATATTTTAGCCCAAATGTGAATATCGAACGCATGATATACAAAATAATCAATATAAAGATGTGTAGAGTAAATCAAATGTCAGAGCATGTTATAAAGACACCAAAATACTCACCAACATAAATAAATAAAATGAGCAGGCTATTAAAATCTATTATTATTATTATTATTATTATTATTATTATTATTATTATTATTATTATTATTATTATTATTATTATTATTATGTTCGTATGTGTAATGCGTACACACTATCATATTGGTTAACATTTCTATCGATTAATCCATTACCTGTTTATCAATAGATCGATTATGCGAACTTATTACTCCAATGTTTTAAAAAATCCTTAAGACGAGCCAATGCATGGCTTAAAACATTATCTAATCCAACAATCAACGAGGGGCGCCGGAAGCAAATTTGAGGGGCGGGGCAGGTTCCACAAAAGGGCACATTGGATGGCATGTCTGGAGGAAGATATGAAATGGGTATTTTAACCACCCCCACCCAACATCCCGCTACCCCCACCTCACCCCACCCCCGCCTCTCATACAAGGGTGTTACCAACCTACCTAACCACAGCGAGAAAAACATTGAAAGGTGCAGGCTCATGACTCGATATCCTGCATTCTGAGTTTCTTATAATTATGTATAAATGTTAGAGCCATGTTAATCGAAGAACTTATATATCCTTTGGTCAATTGAACCTATTCCCAATTCACAATGTGAGCGAGTGGGCGGGCGGGTTGTTGTGTCAGATGCATGCGGTGGGTATGCGTGCATTTGTGCATGTGCCTTCACGGTGGACCTGCACAGTTTGCCTTGATCATGTTTAATTGGAACTTAGTTCCTAGTTATATTTGCGATCAGTGTGATTCAGAGAAAAGGCGTTTTTTTGTGAAAACTAGCTTTTCCAAGACAAATCTGCCAATCATGTTGAACATGTTACCAAGATTTGTTAAGCTCTTGCCCTAGATGAAGAGCATGAAGTTTCTTGAGTTTCATGTCTAGCGGTTTCACTTGTCTTTAAATGTAATTTTTAAAATAGTGCAAAATCCAAGATAGCCTCCAGCAAAATCGACCAAGCAGCTTTCCAGGACCAACCAGGGAGCTGACCCTATGGATCCTTCCTGCTCAGCAAGGACTCGCTTAAAGAATACGATGGACATATGCCTGATGAATAGACAGATGAGATAGCGACACAATTATGTCAAATCAGTAACAAACTATTCTACGCCTAGTGTGTATGGAATAAGTAATTTAAATTATGATTTCGCAGCCTCTTACTTAGCCATAATGGCGTGTGGGTGTCAGAGACACATTCCTCAAATACACCAACCGACATTGCACTTTGGACATGTGTATACAAATTTTTTCTACCTTTGCATATTTTCACACGTCAATTAAAATTCTGAATTTGAGAGTTGCTGTTAATTTTAATATCCCTTAGTGTTTCCACATTGCTGCACCCAGCCGCCCATCATTGCACATATATTCTATTCGACCCACCAAGCAAGGCATTACCATAGTGTAGACCGGCATCACTTCAAAAATTCAAATAGCATATGGCTATGTATCTTACCTTTACTTGCAAAGATACACGCAACATCTACAGCAAAAGTTATATGTAACTGCCACTACATAAATAACCTTTGCATTGATGATTTGATTCGGGCTATGGACTTGTGTTAATGCCAAAACGATGGAACTGTAATACAACTGCTCAGTCTGCTCTGACTGTTCTAAAATCTTGTATTAAGTTCTAAAGTAAAGTTTACTCATTTTTCGCAGAGAAACGGCTAAAGGGCACAGCTGCTCCCACTGCCCATCTGCCCAAAGGGCAACGGGGGCAGCTGCCCCGCTGTCCCCGTGCTTCCGGCGCCCCTGACAATCAACACCTGAATTTTAAACCACAATACAGGGAAGTTGTTGAATATTCGAACCATTCGCCGGTGGGCTTGTATATTCAATAAATATAATTAGACCTGGAAATATCTTGCAATATATGACATGTGGTGTTTAAAGGGTTATTTACACGTAACACAAAGTACAAAATTACATCATCAATAATATCCCAAAGCTCTCTCAATAACTCTTCCTCCGATGCACTACATGATATAATAATACCAGTCATGTGTATTTCCCCGTCATAAGAGAGAAAGAGAGCTGTTCTACAAACATGATGGATCGGGAAAAGATGAGTTATTCTATCTCCTAGGGATAATAATCAGCCTTATTTGAACGCCACTCGGCCTCCGGGCGCTGATCTTTTTGCCATAAAGAATATTCAATTGAATTATGCGCTTTATGAGCGCAACACGGTCCTCAGGGAGTTAAGCCCGCTGGTACAAGAGATGATAAATGCCCTCAGAGAGTCACATCACGACTGTCAATCATAATCTGGCAAATTGCCTGCCAATCAGGGGTTCCAGATTTTTTATTTTATCTAAGCGCGATGCGGACGATGATGATGAGTGGCTTTTATGCCGATAATTCATACGATTGATAAAAATATCAATTCATCCACAGATGGCTCTGGGGTATTGAAGGCGCTCGTCTGTGCTTAATATCTCTCTCAAGCAATGATGGATGGGACAATACGAGGCGTTTATGGAACGTTATTATAAGATGATAAATTGTCGTTTTACTAGATAAATATATGTTAATAAACATAGCCATACAGCCGCATTGTTACTTATTGACGTAGAACATTCCCCCCAGTAAGAGTATTCTCCCTTGTGTTGGAGGATTTGTGACAGCCGCGTTAGACGAGTGATAATAATATTGTTTATCCAACATACCAAATTCAATTTATCCCAGTATACATTCATTTATAATGTTACAGGACCAATGCTTAATTGTGTATTGACATATCAACGTCTAATTCAAGAATGGTCTATGAATCCGGGAGGAAATGACACCAAATATGCTTTATAAATTGTTCCAAGCACACTTAGTAATTAATACATGTTGTATTGTTCACGCACTGTTGCTTGTCTTATCCTTATGACCAGTGTTCTAACTAGATATTGAATTGTTGGAACTCTTCACCCCACCCCTCGTACTCGCCCTTCCACTACACCCCCTTTGCTTCTCTTGGGATCACTTGGTTCGCGTCTTTAGCTTTCTCCCTCTTTGCTCATTCCATCTCTTGTCCACTCTATCTATCTCTACTCTAATTCACAATCTGTGTCTCTCACTCCACCAATCCACCAATCACCCTCATACCCATATCTATCCCATCTCTCTCTCTCTCTCTCTCTCTCTCTCTCTTTCTCTCTCTCCCTCTCTCTCTCTCTCTCTCTCTCTCTCTCTCTTTCTCTCATTCACTCCATTTTCTCTCCCTCCCTCCATCCCTCCCTCCCTCCCCCCTCTCTCTCTCTCTCTCTAATTATATTTCTTTCCAAAATCACTATGGCAACGACATCTATGTCACCTTCGTAGATATCTCTTTACAAATATTACTATCACCTAGACATTCCCAACAAGATAGATTCCATAAATTGTTTTATCATTTTGTCTGACAAACGAAATGCTGTGAAGTTATTGTTTATCTTATCCGCGTGCGTGTGTGTGTGCGTGCGTGTGTATTTGGACTGGCGATGTGCATGACAGACAGACCTATGAAGGAAGCATCAATAATCACCCACGCGCCTGGTGTTTACAGAAGAGCGATAACGTCTCAGTTTATTCTTTGCTTTGCAATATTCATATTGGCTTAAGCATCAACTGGCAAACACCCTGTCATCGCAAACCGATTTCTACTGCGGCTGTGTATCGAAAAATGACAAACAGCTCATATTTATTTATCAAATCCAACGCTAGAAGACTTATCTGTAAATATGTCTAGTAAATCTAGCAGACTAACACCTTCAACAGCGAATTCCAAATTCCCTTATTTCACGGTCATAACGATAGTGGTTAGCAGTTTAATGTCTAAATTTGGCAAAGAATAGCACAATATTTACCTTTTGAATATCCATTCGCAGGCCAAGAGAAGACTGTTTTTGAAAATTTACAACTGGAATGACTGGCTCGATTATCGAGCCAGTCATTCCAGTGGTAAATTTTTAAAAAAATTGAAATGCAAATGAACATTTCCCTGGACAACTGAAGGGTTAAAGGTTTTGAGAGGAATGGAGTAATCGATTTTTAGTTATGCCAGGCCTATTTCTAGTACGCTCCTCCCACATTTTGAGAGCCAGTGTGCGACCCAGGTTAACCAAACTAACCTTGCAGCGGTCCACAATGAAGCAGGTTTTGGACAGTGTCCGTCCTCCCATAGGAGGGAGATGGGTGGGCCAGAGGTTCTCACCGGAGTAACATTAAAATCATAAGGCTCGGAGGAGACATTTGAGAAGCCATTTCGTGAATTCTGAGTGAAAGAAGTAACACCATCGTTCCTTTCATAAGGGTATTTAATGGCACTTTGAGATTTTTAAGGATCTTAATCCTCCAACTCGACCACCATGGCGGACACGCTCGTGTACTGTCATGCAGGATACAGCATGTAGTCTGTATGCTACTAGGTAATGTACTAATGAAATTCTGTATGCGTGATGTTAGAAATAGTCTGTTCAATATAAAACTGAGCTTAAGTTGGATTTGGCAAAAGATAGGAGATTGACCCCCGGATCCCTCGTCAGACCCCCAGCCCCCACCCCCAGGGGACTCCCCTGACTCTCATCACTACATTTGACAGATATGATAGCTATCAATTATTTGCGTATATAACATAAGACCAATAAAACATGTGTATATAGCTCATGTTTAATGATGGAAATAATATCAATTGAAGACAAATTTGCTTGTGTGAACAATATGCAAACAAAGTATTAAGCAGAACAGCATACATATAGATTGTAAGAATTGCTGACTTAGCTCATTAAAGGTTATGGTAAAAGTTACTTTTAAATTTCTTATCCAATTGCTTCATATCTACTTTTTCATTGATCATGTCTCATGGGTGGTAGTGGGGTTCTAACTTAATCTTGACTCATGGGGGCTGGGGGCTGGGGGTGGTGTTTGGGGTGTGTGTGTGAGGTCTTGTGCAGGGGTTGGTGGTGTGAGGGTGGGTGGGATAAGATGGAGATGGGGTTGGTTGTGAGGAGATGGGGAGGATGGGGGGGGGGAAGGGTTGTTCTAACGACAAAAACACCTTATTGGCTTGATTAATTAAAAATCTGTCATTGTTTCCCAGTGAAATTAGTTCAAAATTTTCAACAGTTTTCCAGGATGAAATTGAAAAATTCTTGAAATTGAGACACTAGATTTTCAACCGTTATAACGTAGCGTACTGGGTCGGTACTGGACCAATACCTGGCCATTACAGCCCCGCGCGTGTCCGGTACCGGCCCAGTAACATGCGCTATCAGCGAGGATTTAAAGGGATGTAATGAATCAGGTTTGTATTAATAAAAAATCTGCGTAATAAGAACCAAAAGGAATCTCGAGCCTATTTGCATTTTATATAAAAAGTTTAAGACATTTGTTGGTTTCTCTTTTTTTAAACATATCAAACCCTTATCACAATTCAACTTTCCAGAGCATCCATCGATCATCTGACGTCATATGACGTCATAATCATTACGTCATAATTGATTCTATTTGGCCCGTTAACTCTTAATAGTCCGACACGTTGTACGAATTGCATGTCTCTACTATTTAATAAACATGCTGTTAAAATATTCTGAAACTAATTTGACTGGACGTTATTGCTGCCAAAGGCAGCAACAGCGCCCAGTCAAATTAGTTCCAAAATATTCAATAGCTGACTTGTATAGTTTTCTGGAAATTGATAGTCAGAGAGTTCAGAGATCGATCGAGCCCAACACAAGCGAGGTGTGGGTGGAGCCTAGCTTGAGATGGGCGGGGCATAACTAAAGAATGGAAATGTCCATTGCAAAGCGAAATAAAGACGTGAAATGATAATTCCTTGGAGAAGGTCCATGGCTATGCCATCCAGGGACAATCATGATATACAAGCAAACATATGTGATGGCTCTTCCTTCCCAATGCGTGTTCATGAATTATGGAGAGATCCTTGCGCTGCTTGCTAGATCAGACATCAATTCTTAGAAGGGACATCTTTATAAGAAGACGAATAGCAACGCAATGGCAAGAGGTTACCATTAATTATTACTGAACCAAATTTATCTTTTGCAACTGAAATATTTGAGCAAGAATAGAATGGACCTTTCCATTTTTAGCCATGCCCCGCCCATTCCTAGCTAAACTCCACCCACTCCTCGCTCGTGTTGGGATCGATCGATCGCTGAACTCCCTAACTATCAATTTCCAGAAAACGATACAGCTAAGCTATTGAATACTTTGAAACTAATTTGTATGGGTGCTGTTGCTGCCAATGGCACCAACAGCGTCTAGTCAAATTAGTTTCAAAATATTCACGAGCATGTTTAATAAATAGTAGAGACATATAAGTTGTACAACGTGTCGGACTATTAAGAGTTAAAGACGGGCCAAATAGAATGATTTATGACATAATGATTATGACGTCATCCTACACGCCGCTTAGCTGATTATAACGTCATATGACGTCAGATGATAGATGGATATTCTGGAAAGGTGAATTGGTGGCAGTCTCAAATATGTTGCTACTGGTGCTATTCCTGGTGGCAATGATGATGATAATGATGATGACGATACGCGATGCCGATGCATATGCTGACGGCGATAGCGCTGACTGCGATGACGATGACAACTATCAACATGTCCTCCATCAGTTCCTGGAAGACTTAGTCTGTTTGCCTACAGTAATGGCATCTCTAATAGCAATAGTCAATCTATAATTACCCGTGGACATAAATCCCCTGCTTATGTCTCACAATGGCAGGCAGTCTGCAAGAGAAATTACTTTCAGTAGACAATAAAAGCCATATTATGTCTAAATCAGCTATCATCAAATGCAATTCTCTAGAGCGCTGGCGAACCGGCTCTCCTAAACGCCATGTTTGTTCTCTGATTTATGATACATTATATCTTCCGACATATCGAATATTCTGACACGGAAATGCCCCGTGTAGCTCAATAAGCCCGAGTCAATCGCCTGTTAACCCCTCCCCGCTGACTGGAGCGGCCACCCCCGGGTAGCGGCGACTAGTCGTTCATTATGACAGCAACGTCCCGCTACCGTGTTATTTTGTGTAATTTTCTGTAAATGAGGCAGCAATGGCGCGGAAACGATCCATAACGAAAGTTTGATCAACATGCACGGACTGGCGGACTGGCATAAATCTTCATTTGTCCTCTGACATTGCCAATAGTGGGAGCTGCTGAGCGGTGCGCGACACTGATCAGCGCCGTGGTGTGGTCGCGTGCGCCACTAGCTCAGCATCCCACCATGTCGGCGGTTCATCGTCGTCCTCATCATCATCATGGAATCCTTGTAACCATCGCAGACACTGCCAGAGCTTAGCTCCTCAGAACAATCTAGAAAGCAAAATGACAGAGGTCTATTTCGATTATTTATTACCCAGTGACAAGAACTAATCCCACTCTCTCTTCAAACAGAAAATAATATTATTCAGATGCCAGAAGTAATCTCGGTGGATCATGTAGAGTTTTTGGGTCAAGCTCGCCATCTTCTCGGTTCATTAGAGAGGGCACGATACCGACTAAAGGGATATGAAGAAATGATAGCTTTTTCTTTCTAATGCGAATTGACATTTTCTTAAAGAACAGACGAAATGTAATATGTCTGTTACTAGATTGGACAGATCTGAGTAGTGTCGGATAACAAAGCTCACTTTTGCACGATGTATATGCATTGTTTGAGAATATTAATGATGGGTATGTTTCAATTAACGATACTCTGATTTCCTAACTCTTTCAACACTGAGATGCAGGATTTAGAAACATGATCTAGGCATAGCTGGCTCTCTATTGAAGATATGCATAGTATATAGAGAGACCTCGTTACACGACCACCTGAAGTGTCAGAGAAAATGAACGTGGTTCCTAACCCGTCTTGCGTCAACTTAACCCTTTAATGGTCAACCTACCAACATAACTCGTCAGTGGTCTTGAGGCATGTCTATTTGTAGGCCAAGAGAAGAGTATTTTGGAATATTTACCACTGGTTTGATTGGCCCGAGCCAGTCATTCCAGTGGTAGAATTTTTTAAATACTCTTCTCATGGCCTGCAAATGGACACTGGCTATGCAAAAACTTGAATTTTCTTTACCATTACGCCTTTGATGGTGACGCCGGTCAAAGCAAACTCCGCGGTTGTCATGACAAATGTCGATTTCCAGGTTAACAGAGAACTATTTTGTAAATTTACAAAAAGTAGTCTTCATGTCATGGAAAAACTAAAATGTTCTTGAAAAATCTTGACAATGAAAGAGTTAATTGATTTAAGTAACCATTTGAGTGCGTTGCGACGTTGTTGACGTAAGAGGGTCTAACATCAAAACACCACGCGCATTAGGCCTACTCTCCTAACCCTGGAAAATCCGATACCTCACTTTCAAGACACGAACACTTGAATATTTTGAAGCTAATATTTCACCGGAGTATGTTTTGCCATTAGACAACTACAGCTCACAGTCAAATTCGTTTCAAAATGCTCAACAGAATCCCATCTAGATCATAAATAATTTGTCGTGTCTTGTCTATGAGCATTAAAGGGTTAACGGGCCACGACCTTGCACTCTTATATGGGATTGTGTATAGCGAGGGACAGATATTAAGAACAATGTCTGATTTTATTGACACGTTTTTAAAGTTACTGAGAAGGTCATTAAAGATAGCGTTGCCGCGATTCGATTATAGTAAAACATCGCTTGCTAATAACAACAGAAGCAACAACCTTCACTAAAACAATTTGAATAATATTCACAGAAATTATGGTACCTATTGAGGCAGAATGTTTCCTGGAAATAGACCCTATTTCAATGTCCAATTGTCTTTAGTCCTATAGCAGTTGGCGGAGTTACTGCTGATAGCCTGATACCGGCTGATCAACTCTCTTAGCGCCTATATAGTAAGCACTTTACCCGCCTGGCTGGTTACCAAACGGTGACGAATTTAACCCTCTTATGTCAACAGCGCATTAAAGCGCGCAGAACACTATTTATTTCAATCAACCATTTAATTACCAATAGTTTTCAAGGAAATTTGGATTTTTGCAACCAAAAAGAGGGTTTTTGTAAATTTATAACGAAAATTTCCAAAAAATTGATTTCTGTTATCCTTCAAATGGACATTCATCAAAAGTCTAATGGTCAAGAAAATTCAAATTTCTGCTTAGCCAGTGTCAAACTGCGGACCAAAATGAGTATTTTTAAAAAGTTGCCACTGGAATGACTGGCTCGGTAACCGAGCCAGTCATTCCAGTAGTAAATTTTCAAAAATATTCTCGTAGCCTGCAAATGTACATTTCTCAATATAACTGCAGAGGTATTTTTTTACCAACTGGACCATTAAAGGGTTAAGTTGCCACAAGAGGGTTAAGAAAGCACACATTACCCTCACATTCTTATATGCGCATGCGTGCACAGAGCATCCACCTTAAGCAAAACACGGCGATTACCACGCCACCCAAAATGCAAGCTGCCCTATTATGACCCTTATTATAAATCAGACCAGTTGCCAGTGTGGTTAGGTTGGGTCAAATCGTTATCCCTTCAACCCAGTAAACCAAATGTACAACTAACCGTTTATGAAGCAGGAATATTCAATTGCACCCTGATGACGTCTGGTGCTTGTCAGGTACTGGATAGCGGGACAATGTGGCCCTATATTGGCCAGTCCCGGCCCAGTAGGTTCGTGATTAGTTGATTTTTTAGCTTCACCTGATTGGAAAATGGATTGAATCTGCCTAATTTTGTGAGATATTCTAATCACATTAGCTGCAATATATTCAGAGACTCACATTATCTATATGAGTTGTTAGTAGGTGCCATTTCTAGTTATGCTCCGCCCATTTCTAGCCCACATTTTTATACATGTTGGAATCGATATGAAACATTTAAAGCTGAACTCTAAGAATATAAATTTCAAAGTGACTCTACAGGTTGGGTATGAACAATTAATTTTACTGGGTGTCGTTGCTGCATATGGCAGCAGCAACACCCTGCCAAATTAGTTTCAAATTATTCAACAAAATGTTTATTAAGTTGTACCTTCATCAAATTCATACAATTTGTACCAAGTCGTGACGAACCTTTCGATGTTTCGTGACAGAGCTACGCCATTTTAAGTCTGATGTCAGCTAACTAGTAAACATAATAGATTATAGTATCAGATATTTGAGTGACTGATGAGGTCCCTCCATTGAGACACTGGGCTCTCATGGTGATCAATCAGTAACCTTCAAGAACCGAAAGAAGCCTCAAAAGTCAGCAGCTCTCTATAACGACTCTGACTTTCTCCAACTCTAACCCCCCTCCATCTCACCACCCCCAGCTTCTCGCCACTGCATTACCCGTACTCACTCACCACACAAATCCCGCGCATAGCAAGCAAACAACTGGAATAAAATAAGATATCACCGGATTTGCACCGTTATTGTCTTCTCCAAGACATTTATGCCAGACGCGAAATGGGTTTATTTCGAAATGAGATGCTGGAACTAAATCAGGTTTAATGCCCGGCAAAGCCGATCTGAACTGTTATTAGCCGAGGCTATAGCGGCTGTAAACTTTCTCTGGTTCATGCTTAGATTACGTGGCTAATACATCATCCTTAACGATCCATCAGCTATCCCTGTGCCGCTCCCTCCGTGTTCCTACTCATAAAACATCACATAATATTGTTCTTGATAGATAGATGTCTTCGCTGTACTGTCATAGTTTGAATAATTTATTAAATAGCAAAAAGGTTTTAAGTTTTAACCCTTTCATACCGAACCCGGCCAAAACCGGTTTCTTCAGTGGTCTTGAGGAATGCCCATTTGCAGGCCAAGAAAAGATTTTTTTTTTAATTTACCAAAGGAATGACTGGCTCGATAACCGATCCGGTCATTCCAGTGGTAAACTTATAAAAAACATTCTTGTCTCGGCCAGAAAATGGACATTCAAAAAGCTAATATTTAGATTTTGTTGACTACATTTAGGTATTAAAAAGTTAAACAATTATTCGTGAACGTTTGTTCTAGCAAGTTATTTAGCAATCTTGTCCTTACTAGTTAATAACACAGCAAGACAAACACTTCGTTAATTACCCTCGCCTCGTATATGTAATTGAAGCTGTCACTCAAATATTTGACGTAATGCGTCATTTGCTAGATGACGTCATAATTTACAATTTAGTAAACATGCTGTTAAATATTTAGAAACTAATTTGAGTGGGAGCTGTTGATGTTATAGCCAGTCAAGTTAGGTTCAAAGTATTCAACAGCTTCCCTGCATATTTACTTTGAATTCGGGATTCTGCGAATTCATGTTTCAAAGTGTTAAAATTGATTGTAGCACGTATAGATAGATAGATAGATAGATAGATAGATAGATAGATAGATAGATAGATAGATAGATAGATAGATAGATAGATAGATAGATAGATAGATAGATAGATAGATAGATAGATAGATAGATAGATAGATAGATAGATAGATAGATAGATAGATAGATAGATAGATAGATAGATAGATAGATAGATAGATAGATAGATAGATAGATAGATAGATAGATAGAAGTGAGCTAATCCTAGAGCTAGAAATGAGCGTGGCATAGATAGATATGAGCGTGGCATAGCTAGAAATGTGTGTGGAATAGCTAGAAATGAGCGTGCCATAGATAGAAATGTGCGTGGCATATCTAGAAATGTGCGTGGCATAGCTAGAAATGTGCGTGGCGTAGCTAGAAATGTGCGTGGCATAGCTAGAAATGAGCGTGCCATAGATAGAAATGTACGTGGCATAGCTACAAATGTGCGTGGCATGGTTAGAAATGTGCGTGACATAGCTAGAACTGAGCGTGCCATAGATAGAAATGTGCGTGGCATAGCTAGAAATGCGTGGGGCATAGCTAGAAATGAGCTTGCCATAGATAGAAATGTGCGTGGCATTGCTAGAACTGAGCGTGCCATAGATAGAAATGTGCGTGGCATAGCTAGAAATGTGTGTGGCATAGCTAGAAATGAGCTTGCCATAGATAGAAATGTGCGTGGCATAGCTAGAAATGCGTGGGGCATAGCTAGAAATGTGCGTGGCATAGCTAGAAATGCGTGGGGCATAGCTATAAATGCGTGGGGCATAACTAGAAATGCGTGGGGCATAGCTAGAAATACGTGGGGCATAGCTAGAAATGCGTGGGGCATAGCTAGAAATGCGTGGGGCATAGCTAGAAATGGGCGTGACATAGCTAGAAAGGGATCCATCCATTATTAGCTCTTTGACTGTGTCTTGGGCCGCAGTTAGGTCTAGGAAACGTTGTTTTCAGATTGGACACAAATTTTATCCTAATTCCGGAAAACGTACCGAAAGGGTGGTTCAGAAATATCAAATTTCAAACTGCTTTGATATATAATTAACTGAATTTTTATTCATTTGACCTGGTTGGATAGGATGATTTTATAACTTGCCATCTTAATACATTTCCTGAAAATTATGTCCATTCTATCCGCATTCCAATCGATTTGTTCAAGCCCATCACAAGGTATCAGAGGTGATTTCAACAAGACTAACATGCAGATGCGCTGTGTGTGATGTAAAATTATAAAGAATATATATACGGGTCATTAATGAATAATATATTCACTCGTTAGCTGTAAAGGTAAATTGTATGAATCCAGATGAAAAATGGTCTTGACGTATGTGACTGTCTTGGCAAAATGTTATTGTCTTAAAAAATCTTAATTTCCCCAATAGTGTGAAATGGGAGGTCCATTGATAACACAAACTACTTTAGTAGGACACACAGAATCATAAGGCATCTCTGAAATAAAAAATGTGCAAATTTGCATGACATAAAAATAAGGAAGGTGATCGTCTTGACTGTGACGGTCTTGGCAGTATGATGTGGTTATCGATGCTTTCATTTTGTTTTTCCCAATGGATGCAATGATGCTATTCTTATCACAATAGGCTGTCATTCTAAATATAAATATTTATTATAGGAATGGATAAATGCATTTGGGAAAACGTGGGCAAGCGTTCGGGTTTGACATCTAATTAATAAACTCTTCAAAGTAACATGATTCAGATATCAAATTCCGCTTATATAGTTACACTGTTGTGTTTTTGGGGCACTTGTTCTAAGGAATCATAAGCGCATATAAAAAAATGGCATGTCTCTCAAAACACACATGCGCCCCAAAAATATGAGTACCCGAAAGCCATTTCCCTGTCCCCCCAAAAGACGCATGCCCTTAAAAGCTGTTTTCATGAAGCCGTGCTTACATTAGAAGCACATACACTTCACTAGCCACGTTTTGAAGCCCAGTTGGGTGTTTGTTGGTATTTTAACTCGCACAGACAAGAAACACAAAATTCTTTATAATGTAAGGAATATGCAAAAGGCTGCAGTTAAATTAGTTTCAAAATATTCAACAACCTTCTTATATAGGTGTCCCGAAATTGAGACACTTGAATCTCAAATGTGAAACCGTTAAGCAAACTTGATATTATCTTATGAGCAATCAAACTCCTGTGAGGCAATTTAGTATCAGGTGGACGGATAAAGGTGTGAATGATCTAAGCCATTTTCTTATCTGTACCCTTGTCAATCTCACTTCTCAACAGAACAATGTTTCTCTTTAAACCGCATCATCTGTACACTCAATCGTCTCATTGGCGGTTTGGGTGAGGGTGGGTGCATACAAGAAACGGAACAAAAAGGTGATGTACAATGGCCACACGATTCGACCGGCAGATCTATTGGGGGAATTTAAAAATTAATGTTTACGAATACGAACAGAGATCACGAAAATGACGCTAATCAGATTTGGAACAATTATGAGAGGATATATGAAGCAAGTTGATATGGCATCAGTGTCGAGCCCCGAGTCCACGAGACCACGGCCGAGCGCGCAGTAATTACCCAGCGACCTTTCCAATGGCTCTCTCACCCAATATCACACATAGGCAATAAGGCAAATCAACTTTCTTCTATAACTCAAATTAACAACGTAATCCTATAGCGTCTCAATCTCTTTCATCAGAAACTAGTCACATAATCAGAATTTGCACGTCTGGCAACTCTATATCAGTCTCCCCCTCACCCTCTTCTTCAGCGCTCTCTCCCCTCTCATCTCTCCCCCTCCCTCTCTCCCTCCCTCCATCCATCTCTCTCTTTCCCTCACTCACTCACTACCATCTTCTCTCCCTCACTCTCTCTCTCTCTCCACACCTCCCTCCCTCCCCATCCTCCCTCACTCTCTCTCTCTCCACACCTCCCGCCCTCAACATCCTTTCTCTCTCTCTCTCTCTCTCTCTCTCTCTCTCTCTCTCTCTCTCTCGCTTACGCGCACTTAAATGGCCGAGAAGTATTGTACATGTACAATAACGACTTACACTTGGTTAAATGAAGGGGAGGGGAGATAGTGCCCGCCTTCAACGGTTTCCAAAAGAGCACTGGTGCCGTTACCAATTCGACTTCCGTTGAACCCATTTCAATCCGTGTAAGACACACGATTTGACATAATTGTCTTACTAGTGTTAAGTATTTTGAGGAAGATTTAGCTAAAGATCTTCGAAGCCAGTGTCAATGACATTTAGTCAAATTGTTTTCAAAATATTCACGTTGTTTCATGGTTGGTACATTTACATCATTCGCTTTTAATGGGAATTCTGAATGAACGGTACGTAGTAATGTAATCATCCGGCACGACGAATTATTGTCACCGGAGCATCAGACTAAAGAAATAAAAGAAAATTTGCGAATTTTACAGCCGTCAAAAGCAGGAAACATATAGAAAGAGACGAAGAAAAGGGCGAGTCGCAGACAATAATACCGGGCGTTGTTGTATCTGTCGACGAAGCAGCACCAGCAGTAATTTGAAGATATGTTGAATGCGAAATGGTATTCGTGTTTCCACGGTAACGGCATTTGATATTTATACATTCTGTCCCCTCTACATCGGCTTAATAATAAATCAACAGTGATACTCTTCACTGGAATACATTTATGATTACGATGACGACGACGATGACGATGACGATGACGATGACGATAACGATGACAATGACGATGGCAATGAAGATGACGATGACGATGATGATGGCGGTAGTAATGAAAATGACGATGACGGTGACGATGACAATGGTGATGGTAATGAAGATCACGATGACGATGATAATGGCGATGATAAAGAAGATGACGATGACGATAATGCCGCCGCCGTCGCCAACGACGACGACGGCCACGACGACGACCACGACGACGACTGGGTTGTTGTTGTTGTTGTTGTTATTGTTGCTGTTGTTGTTGTTGTCGTCGTCGTCGTCGTCGACGTCGTCGTCGTCGTCGTCGCTGTCGTTGTCGTCGTTGCTGTTGTTGTTGTTGTTTGCTGTAGTGTTGCTGTTATTGGTGGTGATGTTGGCGTTGCTGATGGTCGTCGTTGTGCTGGCGTTATATTCTTGTTGTTGCTGTTAGTGATCGTAGTGTTGGTGGTGCTGCTGATTGCACGTGGTGTTGGTGGTCATGGCAACAAGACACTCAGCAGCATCATAATAGGCCTACATACATACTTAATGCAATCGTATTTTGCTGTGTCTAAATCTGAAGGAATTCTTAAACTTGTTGTTACTGTATTAAGCAGTTCATGACGAAGCCGGCCAAAACAGGCATCTGTAGTAGTTTTGAGGAATGTCCATTTGCGGGCCAAGAGAATTCTATTTTTGAAAATTTACCACTGGAATTACTGGCTCGATAATCGAGCCAGTCATTCCAGTGGTAAATTGTCAAAAATAGTTTCCTCTTGGCCTGTAAATGGGCATTCAATGACTGAATATTTAATTTTTTGGAACTAATTTAGTCATTAAAGGATTAAAGTATTTTTCACCATTAAAACTGAGAGACAACTGAGTTAATGGCGGTTCACAAACTCCAGGAAGAGTAGTCATACAGGTGTCCGTCCAAAGATGTGTGCGCGAGAAGGTAACATACGCCACGACCAATCAAAACATCCTCACTAAAATCTGGTTATGTTTTTAATTTTTTAAATTTCAAGTTTATTCAGTAGCTTCTTCAGAAGGGTACGTTATGTTTTCAGGTAGTATAAACAGAAATCTAACACATAAATACATCGCAGTTCAGAAATCACTTCTCCCGCGTTGGGATCGATCGATCCCTGAGCTCAAGGACTATCAATTTCCAGAAAACTATACGGGTAAGCTGTTTAATATTTTGAAATTAATGTGACTGGGTGATGTTGCTGCTTTTCTACTCCATTCATGATGTAATCCATCATGACGTTTTCATACATGTCACGCAGTTGATTATGACGTCATGTGTTTGATGGATACACTGGAAAGATCCATTCCTTCCAATCACAATAAATCGAAAATATTCAACAGAACATTTCATACATTGTTTTCCAAATGTGTACCAACTAACACCTTTCTGCCTTTAACTTGGAGACATATTAACTTATGTATGAGCTGTACTGTAGGTTTGTCTCGATAATGAGACATTGGGAATGTGTGATACCTCTCTCTAGTATATGATTTACCGAGGTGCATTGTAGGTAGATAGGAATGGAAGAATATCTCGGGACTTTATCCACTTATTAAAAATGTTTCATGTCCGGTCTTAGCTATGTAATACACGAGTCTAACCCCTCTTGCGCTAACTCGTCGCTATAATGGTAACACCGCCTCTGCAGTAGTCGTGAGATCTGTCTATTTGCAGGTGCAGAGAAGACTATTTTCCCAGTGGTAAATTAAAAAAAAATGGTCTTCTCTTGGCCTGCAAATGGACACTGACTAAGCAAATATTTAGATTTCCCAGACGGTTAACCCTATAATCGCCAAGCCGCTCAAAAGACCAACTCTCTAAAAAGTATTTTCCTAAATTCCAGTGATAAATTTACAATAAAGAAAACAGTTCTCTTGGCCAGCATATGATCATTAACTGAGCAAATATTTTAATTTCTTTTAAAATCTTGACAATTGTAAGGGTTACTTGATAAAAGCAGAATTTTGAGCGCTTTGAGGTGCTGTGGACACACGAGGGATTGATAATACAGTACTACTAAAATTAACTTAACATACTTCCAAAACAATATGAAATGTGGTGTGGAATAGTTTGAGCTTAATTTGACTGGAAGCCATTGTTGTCTAAGGGAACAATGGCTTCCAATCAAATTGAGACCAAACCATTCATCCGATATTTCTTACATTGTGTTCAACACGGTACTAACTAACATGTTTGTGTTTTTGTTTTGGTAACATTTAACATATTTATGAGCGGAGCTGTATTATAATCTATTGATACCATACATCACCATCCCCTGTTTAAGACTATATGCTCGGCCTCAACGTGGCGCAGGGGTGTAAACCACTGGGTGTCAATCCAGACATTTGGAGGGGCTAACCAGAGCATTATGCACAACGCTAATGAAATGAAAAAATACATCCCCATTTATCCCCTTTCTGATTTT